>OMLP01015884.1:15317-66583 GCA_900302685.1 Spondyliosoma cantharus
TATTGCCAGTAATGAACTGCTCATACTAATTATTGATGCATCAGAGGACGAGTTGTTTAAAAATACATTAAAATGTCCCTAAATCCAGGAACAGCTTATTGTTAATGATTGTAATTACCACTTGTGGGGGTTATCATTGAGGTTGCACTGTAGGATAAAACTAAAGGCCGTTTTCTGCAAGGATGTCGAAGAATGTTTGCTGGATAAATAAACCCGTATTTTCATCTACGGAGAGGTCCGTCTGGTTTTTAGTGATTCCTTTGAAACACCCACATCCAAAACCTTCAATATTATATTTCAGCTGAATCCCGCCAGCTCCGTCTGCTCTCCTTTCTTTTGGAGAATGGGGGGTGTAATCACTTCACAAAACCCAGGAAACAGGTCGATGGGATGAATACGATCAGAAGGAGGAGGAGGAGGGATAATGTGGTATAGTTTTCAGTGATAAAAAGAAAACCCTGAAATCTTTTAAGTCCCTCATAAGACCACTTTCCACCATTACAATTTACCAGCATTTAATGGTGAAGAACCTTTGTACAAACATATGGAGGTAATTGCCTGTATGCCAATGGGCCTGACAGGACCTGCTGAGTGCTGCTGGCTCTCTCAGATCAAACTACATTCCCTGCCCTCCCATTATAAAATGCCCGGGGCGTTTACAAAGCCAGATTGGCAGCTATATGGATCCATGATTCAACTTGTCTGTGTTGCAATAGTCATCACACAGGAAATGAGTGACGACCTTCACAATGAGAGAAGCGCTGCATGTGGTTACGAGTAAGTTACAGATAGGGCTGATGAGTAAGTTGATCGTAACTAAAAAATAAGAAGGCAAGAACCGACACATCAACACCCGCAACTTATATCCTTATTGATTTTACCATTTCTGCTACTAATTCATTTGATTAGCTTTAAATGCTTCAAAGATAAACATAGTTTTTTTTTCAACCAATTAGCTTCAATATTTAGTCCCAAGACAAGAAAATAATGAATTAATTGATAGAGAGGTGATGTTTTTTGCTGTTGCAACCCCAGATTAATGTATACTTTGTCAAAAAAAAAGAAATTTTAAAAACATTTTAATTAAATGACTATTGATACCTGCTGTTAGATATTCTGACCCTAGAACTCTCCTCTGCTTGGTCTCATGGTGCAAAAGTAAAAACCTTAGGGTTTAGCTCTCTTAAGTCTCTTAAGTTTCTTAGTTATTGTATCTCTTGCCACAAGAAGGGGGTTAGCTGGGTTTGGCGTGGGGGTGGGAGGTGTAGATCACCCACAAGGAAGGCAAACAAGGGATAACTGCTAATTGTTGGCATTTAGTTATGTATATATATTTGAATGCATATGTACTTGTGTTCACACACACAAGGATGTATATGAATTAAGACCTTGTTTTCACAGATCCAGGTAAATATCTGTGAACTGCTTGTACACATGTTCCAAGTAAAGGTATATATGGATATGCATGCTTGTATAGTATTTATATTTGTATGGTAGTTAATCTTATTGATATATACAAGATACCATAAATGGATTTTATGTGACTATGCGATTTAAAAGCATATATGGGTATTACAAGCTCTTTTTGTTAACATGACTTAATGAAAATTTTTTGTGCCTTTACAAATATTAAGTTGCATATAAGCAATTCTAGAAAAGGTTTTGATGGCTGAGTGTCACTAACAGGTTGTCAAACAGTGATGCGTTTGGGTTGGTATAGTTGGGCCAGCTAACAACCCAAAGCATCATTGTTTGACAACCTGGGAATGACACCCAACAATCAATTTTCTTACATTTTACACTTTTAATTTTGTTATGGTTAGGGTTAGGGTTAAAAAAGTTGTGACTAATATACAGTATTTTCTGGGGTCAGTGATTAATCAGCCTGAGCTACACTGTTACCAACCAGGCTGGTAATTAGGGATGCACCGATTGATCGGCCGGTGACCGGAATTGGCCGATTTTCGCGTGATTGGCCGTGACCAGCGACCGGCAGATCAGTCAGAGATATGCCGATTTTATGCCGGTCTTAATGCACTCGCGCGCTGCATGATCAACATTGCGCATGTAGTAGAGTAGACCTCGCGGATTACAACATGTCAGCTGTATGGAAATTCTTCAGCGTGAGTGAAGAAGACAATAAGTATGCAATATGCAACACCTGCAAGGACAAAGTTGGGCATGGAAAAAACTTTTGGCACAACCACTCTCATCCAACACTTAAAACAACATCACCTGGCGGAGTTTGCAAAGTTTGACAAAGCTAGCAAAGGCCAACACTCGCACTGAGACAAGTCAACCTCCTCTGCTAGCTTATATGAACTGCGGAGCTTGAGCTACCTGTCAACCCGCACAAGTGGGGGTTAATTGAGAACATGATCACTCTCCTCGCTCCTTTCAAAGAACTTACAAAGGAAATAAGTTCATCGACAGCAAAAGCTGCAGACGTCATTCCAGCCATCACCGACTTCAGAGTGGGCACTACAAAAGCCACCTTGTTGGAGGCAGTACGGAGGTTTACTGACATCGAGAAGGAGCCCCTTGACACATTGGCAACAGTTCTTGACCCCAGGTTGTTTTTTTATTTATTTATACTTTTATTTATGTATTTAATAATTTATAAATGATTGAATTTCCAACACCATAATTTATAAAGGTCTATTTAATAGCGATTGCAGTGCATTTAGTAGTGTGCGAATGTCCCACACTGGGAAGCATAATATTTTGATATTGCACCTTAAGACTTGAAGAATTTGTCTGCTCACCTGTTCCATTTCTTTTAATTCTTACATTACTGAAAAGTTGATTGTATTTCTATGTTAAAATGTGTTAAAATGTTCTATTAAAGAAAAGATAGAAAATACATCTCTCTGTGTGATGTAAAGTGGCTTGAAAAAATGAAATCGGAATTGGCTAAAATCGGTATCGGCAGGTCAAACTCCATGAAAAAACAGAAATCGGAATCGGTGCATCCCTATTGGTAATGTTTTAACTTTGTGAGTCTGTTTGTCATGATCACAAAATATGATGCTGGAGGCACCTCTTAGTGTCAGGAACATATACAGAAACCTTTGAGTATTTAGCCAGGTGTTGGTCAGTCTGTCAGTCGACAGTTTTTTGTCACCTCAACTGTCAAAATGAAGGCTGAGTTCGAAGATGTGTTGTCTCATGTAATATTGCACTAATCACTACTGAGTAGGCATGGCCAGAATATAGGCATGTCGACAGGCATGCAGCTGGTGTTATGTCATCGCAAGATGGTCTCTAGTTTATTATTTTTTTTTATTTTATTTATTTTATTGCTCAGGCACAGTGCATACTAATGAACATTACTGTAAATATGCTGAAATTAGCCAAAAGGCTAGTATTCATCTGTAGTCCCTAGCCAGGTCTAAAGTTGGCAACCTAAAATCAAGAAACACATTTTTGTGTGAAGCATGTTGAAAAAAGCCTCGATCGTATGATCGTAGTTTTATCCTAATCAGCTGTCAGATGAGGAGTAGAAGTGACCGGACTGTAACTCCAGCTCTCTGAGTGTGAATATAAATACTGAATGTAAACAAAATGACTATGGGGGTATGTTATGATAGAATGATTGATAGCAGCGATTGCAGTCACTAAACTATAAATCAAAAACTACGTCACAGATACCTATAGGAGGACTACCATTAACCTCTTAGGTCACCTGTCAATCCACCCTAACAGTAAAGATATAATGAACAGTACACTACAAATACGAGCCAAAGAAAAACATGTTTCAAAGAGCTTTCAAAAGTGATGCACAGCCATGATCACATAGGTGGCAAACATGAAGCAGTAAAACCTCCCTGAGTTGCATTTGAAACTGTGGGTCTGCTGTAGATTTCCACATTATAGAGTTTCCAGCAGAGAATGACGACTCAGTCAGACTTCATTGACAGACGCAGGTAGTGGAGAGGAGGAATGAAAAATGCTTTACACAGTCTGTCCTGGGAGCCATGGGGGTGTTGAAATGTGATCCAGGAAGCTGGAGCTGAACATGTGGCTGCAGGTTGCTACCTGGAACACATACCAGGTGGGAGGTGTGAGAGTATGTGTGATCGTGTGTGTGTGTGTGTGTGTGTGTGTGTGTGTGTGTGTGCGCGCGCTGACCTCAGTAGCAGCAGTAATGGCCTGAGGTTTCTGCCCTGCAGCACTGGAAACAGGAGTTTTTCTTTTCAGTGTCAGTTTCAGGTTCAGTTAATTGACTTCAAAGAAACTAAGTTGACATGTCAGTTGTGCTGCAGAATCAGAAAAAAAGTTTTCCACAAGTGGCAACAATTCACAGCAGTGTTATATTTTATAAATACTTGTCAGTTGCGACTGACGTGGTTGAACATTTATAGTTTAGGAAAAGAGAATGAATACTGTACAGTTTGTTCTTTACAATCGTACTCAATGATTGTGTGTGTGGGCATACGTCTCCATTTCAGGTTCGGCATATTTCTTCTTCCATCCATCCATCCATCCATCCATCCATCCATCCATTTACTTACGCTTGTCAGGTGTTGTGTCATGTAGGCACAAGGCTAAGCAGGGTATTCCAGATGTCCCTCTTTCTGGCATCTTCTGAGGGTTTCCAAGGAGTTCCAAGGCTAGATAAGATATGTCAGTCCAGCGAGTTCTTGGTCTGCCCTGGGGTCCCCTCCCAGTTGGTTGTACCCAGAAAACCTCCAAAGGGAGGCGCCCAGGAGATATCTTAGTCAGATGCCCAAAACATATCACAACTCCTCATGCAGAGCCCAGCCACCCTTCAGAGGACACTCTTTATGGCTGCTTGTATCCGTGATCTCAGTCTTTTTGTCACACCCTAAGGCTCATAGGTGAGGGTTTGAACGTAGATCAACAGGTAAAAAGAAAGCTTTACCTTCCAGCTGAGCTCCTTCTTCACCACGACGGTCCTGCGCAACGCCTACATTAAAGCTGATGCCACACTTACACTTACAAAATCCCTATCTGAGCTGCACGCTAAAAAATAGCTGGTTACCCAAACCCTGAACTGGTCACTTGTGTAAGTAATGTAAACAAGCTTGCAGCTGTTACGTTTTTTTGGTTGTTTTTTTTTGCAGGGATTTAGACATTTTAAAGTCAGTGATTGCCACCCAATGTGCAAAACAAGTCCCCCCTAATGCATCCTGCATCCTGGGTTTAGCAGGTTTAGTTCTTTTGGATACAAATTGTATTTCATTAAATAAGGTCCAGCATTCAATCCAAAGGCGCAGCCCCACAGTAACTACCTCTGTTTGCAGTGTGTGAGACGAGTATTAACGAGTGTGATGATGAGGCCAGTAATGCTGATTTGTGGGGTTCATTACATGTCTGCCGCAGCGTTTATTAGATTCAAATGAAATTCATTATATTTCTGTGTTTTCAATCAGAACATAATCCATCCTCATCTCAAACTCATATTACCCTCCTCTAGCTGCTGATTTGCTTTATTTCAGAAACACTACATGCGCAAATATTTGTGGAGGGATTTCTCCTGTGAGCTATGATGTTGCCAAATAGTGTTAGATGCACTTTATCCTGAACCGGAGCAAATTACACAGAGCTCTGGGTCATGTGTAATTTATTTTAATAATACTAATGGGTGATCCATTTTTTAATGAATACTGTAATACTTCTTTTCAAGTAAAATGTCAAACATTTGCTGGTTCTTGCTTCTTAAATGTGAAGATTTTCTTTGGAGTTTGAAGATGTTGCTTTGGGCTCTGGGAAACTGTGATAAAAAAAAACGTTCCTCATTTTTGAGACATTTGATAGATTAGGCCTAATCAATTAATCCTGACAAACTGCAGTTTAAGATTACATTCAATAGAAAACTGATAAAACACTCTAATTGGGTAACTTTGACTTGATAGTTTGTTTGCTTTCTTCTGAATCTGCAGCCATTCAGGGGACGAACATGATTACATTTTTTTAATTTTGTTTGACAGGGACAGTAAATAGCATCTTAGCTGTAACAGCATTATCTATGAGCTAATTTACATCTGTAGTCCCGGGGAAGGAGGCTGAGAACATCTCTTAAGAAAATGAATGTAAGTGGTAAGTATTTTACAAAACAGTAACAGGAGAATACATATTCATTAGAAACAAAGTAGAAATGATTGAAATGGAAAACCTAATATAAATATTAATATTTAGGAGCCTCATTAAAAAGAAAACTTAAGTATTTAGTGTCATTCCACCTGAACCACAGACAAAAAGTCCTGTTTTGGGAATACTCTTGAATAGAGTGAAACTTCACTGGCATCACGTTTGGATTCAATTACAGTTCAGCTGTCAGCGATTTGAGTGCAAAACTATTCTCGGTTAATCTCAGCATATGGCTTCCTCAATGATCTATATTATTACACATGGCTACCTTTTCATCGTTTAAATCCCCTTTTATTCAGAAAGTACTTACAATAATCAGACTTCATGACTATGCTGCACACACCTCTTTCAGAGTCGGACGGCAAAATTGACAGTGCCTCCTCAGATGTTGGCCGATTAGCTGGGCTTGCTGCAACAGTTATTATTTATGGCTGTGATTAGTAATCGTTGTGGGGCAGAAGTGACGCTCAGCGTGGGTCTCTTCCAGTTCCTGCTTCCCAGCAAGTTCATAAAATCCAAGATGTCCGTTTCGATTCAAAGCGTGGGAGCAACGTCGCAATGTAACTTTATTGTCCAGGTGAAGCCGGACAATCAGCATAAGCTGCAGACTATCGATTATGCTGTCTCCGCATCGATGCAAGATCTTCGACGTCCCTATCGCAATGCATTTCAGAATCGAGAAATTTCCACACCTCTACTCTCGAGAAGAACCTGGATTGAATTGCTAAATCCCTCTTTGAGACACATGAATTCAGACAGATTTGTTCTGTCCACAGGGATAAGCATTTTAAAGTGTTTTCCACAGACAGAATCCATATTAGACCTGTAATTATTACACAGAGGATTACGCTCTACCTCATTATGCGAATCCTGTAGATCCATATCTCTGAGACGGAGATCAATGTGAGATTTGATGTATGTGTACATATTCTAATCCTGGAGCCGGACGCACTGTTGCACAAAATAAACAGTCCACATCTGCATGCATCCATGCAGCAAAACCTGCAATCTGTGAGGTATATCTGTTTTTGACTAAAGAGAACAACAAGAGGTGCCACCTTTTGAAATGTCCCTGGTTTAAAATAGGACCTAGCCCCGAGACTAGATTATGCATGCACTATTTTAATCTGGCCTCGAATATGAAGAAGATAACATCCCAAATAGTGACTCTGACTGTAGTAATCTGATTATCTGTCACCAAGTGCCCTCACTGGAGATAAAACCCCACATACCTGTCACCCTCCACTGAAACACCCAGCGCCAGTCTACCTGGAGACACACATGTGAACTTTGAGTACATAATTTATACAGGGAGAGCTGTTTTCATGAACCCATATCACTTGTGAGATATGTATGACACTGGTATTCATAACTTCGTGGCACAATATCAAGGCATCTCTTGTCTTTCTCCTTTGTGTGTTGTTCACGTATATTTAGACACCAGCTAAACAATGGGGTCAAAGGGTTTATTTTCTCTCATATACTACCTGAACAAGTTTATTTTTGCTGAGAGGTGAAAGAGGAAAAAGCGTGACAGAGATCTTTTCACCGCCAATCTCGGGGAGCGACGTCTTTGCCCTCTAGATTGTTCCTGTGCAGAATGCCTTCAGCTCTGGATGGGCTGTCAGAATGGCAGTGAAGGGCAAAGTGTTCTGACTTACAGTTCTTTCTGCCTTACAGTTCTTTCTGCCTTACAGTTCTTTCTGTTGTCAGTTCTTTCTGTTGTCAGTTCTGGTTGTTGTATTTCCATGATTCCATGAAAGCATAAAATTCCCTCAAACGTGTGTCACAGCTGAATTAAGGCATTCTAACAGATTGCAGGTTATTTTTTTCTCTCTCCACCAGTGGTTACTTTATATGCAGTTGTTTTCATCCTATAGGATTCTATAGGAATCCTACTTTATGCTTATTCTGGCAGCTCCTGTGGACAAAAGGCAATTTGAGCAGCACTGCCTCCCGTTAGTGTTTACCACATATATGTTTTAATGTGGCAGGCCGCCCAGGTACATTTGGTGACCCATTTTAGCATTTCATACTTCCGCAATTGATTAACTAGTGGATAATCTGCCATTCGATGCACATTAGTTTTGATCATCCACTGCTTGAGCATCAGCCTAGAGCTAACAGATTCAGTTGCTCTGTAATAATCATTTTGTTGAGCTGAAGCCAACGTTCCCTATTAAAGTGATGTCTTCATTATAATAAGCCAACAGCTAACTATAGCTCAGTCGCAAGGCCACAATGAAATAAGCCAGTTGTTCTGCTGCCGTCTGTCAGCACAGAGAAGTATTTGCTGCCATACCACCAGACTACAGAGCAGCTTCTTTCCTCAGGCTGTGAGACTCCTCAATTCATTCACAGCACTCAGCCATAACAGTTTTTTATTTTTTTTTTATATCCAACCCAGAAGTAGGCATTAAGAATTACTATATAGGAATATCGAATCTTCTCGCTGATGGTCTTGTTTGCTTATGTAGTTCATACAGAGGCATCAATATTAAACTGAGACTGTTTCATAAATAGTTAAATGTTCCTTGAATTAAGGTCAAGTTTTTGGGCTCAATGGACTTTTTTTCTTAATAAATAAGTGTAAGGTATTAACTGACAGTTTTGCATACTTTTCCCCCGTTTCTCATGCGTTCCCCTACTTGTTCTTTTCACTGTCAGTCACCAATGACCCAAAAACTGAAACTGCACACAGGTAAACGGTTAATCCCTCCAGGCATTTTGATAACACCAGTTCTGCCATCAGAGCTACAACACTGAAGTATGAAAAACACTGATTAAAATATAGATTAGTTAAAAGAAGGATTACCGGAGTGTGACGAGACATTTTTCTCAACTGTGAGTCGTCTTTGAGGGAAACTGAAACGTGTATTCAGCTGCGACGCAGTTGCAGTTGTAGAAGATGGATACATTTAGATTCAACTTCATGTGTGAGTCTATCCATTTTTAACTAATTAATTAAACCGGAACAGACAACCTAGTTTAAAAGAAAAGCTGGCATTTAATTAGGCATTTTAATGCAGTACAATAAATGTTTTATGAGAAGTATAATTGTTTCGAACGATCAAAGCTGTTTTCATCTGGTCAGTTTTACTGCGATTTAAACTCTCTGTGTGTCTATTTGTGTCGTTTCATGTTGCCGCTGTGGCCAAATGTTCCTCATAAAAAGAGATATTGCTATTCCACCAGTGTGCGGCCTTGATCCTCTGCCGCTTATTAAAGCGCCAATTTGGTGGCTCATGTCTCCAGGGACGTCTAATGCACATACAGCAATCACCAGCACAGGCCTGCAGTACACATGCAGCCGTTAACACTCGGATCAGGACTGAACCACCCACTGTCTTCTGTATGTTACCAAGTCATCAAACTACAAATCTCATAGCTCTGTGATGACTAAGGCTTAGAAGTAATAATTTCGATGAGTACCACCAGAGGAATAATTATGGGCAAGTGTTTCGTCTGCCTCTGACAAAAGGCTCAGAGACAGCTTTCTGGTCCCGAAACAATGCGTTGTTTTACTTTGCCTTCTGGGTTTTTTGGTCATGGCAAGTTGGGACAGGAGTCAGATACCTCACCACGGACCTTCCCTTTGCTGTTATGTCATTGTGTACTCTGTCTATATTGTTGTCTTTGCGCAGCTTAGGGGAAATGATCTATGATGATCTATTTGCAAAATAGCATTGGTACAAGTTTTGTGTATGTGTATTAGGTGCCTTTCTGCAGATATAAAGGACTATATACTTGATTTTTTTTTCCCCCTAAAGGCTTCTCCTGTTCCTGATTTATAGTATATAACTTGACATTTATTGGTCTCTTTTTTTCTTTCCACTTCACAGGTCTTCATGGAGGTATTCAAGATGGCAGCTTTTGGGAAATCTCTCCTTACTTTAGCAGCAGTCCTCCTGCATGTGCTGAGATGTCAGGGGGGAATTGGAAAAGGAAAAGACATCTCGCCGCTGAGGTTCACACACCATCTCTACAACGCCACCATCAACGAGAACTCTGCCCCGCGGACGTACATTGAGACGCCAGTGAAGATGGGCATCGAAGTGACAGATCTGTTCTGGGAAATCAACTATAATGTCGTCTCGGGTGATGACGACGGCCTTTTCCAAGCAGAGGCTGTTAAAATTGGGGATTTCTGCTTTCTCAGGATCAAAACACGGAGCAGTAATTCAGCACTCCTCAACAGGGAGGTCAGGGACACTTACACTCTCACTGTGGAGGCAACTGAAAGCACTTTTGACTTTCAGGCAAAGACAAAGGTGTTTGTCCAGGTCCTTGACACAAACGACCTAAAGCCTCTTTTCTATCCTGCCTCGTACAATGTGGCCATCAGGGAGGACACTCAACTTAAGTCAAGTGTGGTCAGGGTTAGTGCTACAGATGCCGACATTGGCAGCAACGCTGAGTTTTATTACTCTTTCACCAGCAGAGCTCATCCTTTTGTCGTCGACCCTTTCACCGGCACAGTCAGCCTCGTTAAGAAGCTCAATCACACTCGATCAACCAGATATGACCTTACTGTTTTAGCTGAGGACAGGACAAAGAAGATATCTGGTGTTCAGAAGTTTGGTAACGTTGCCAGGGTTACAGTTAATGTACAAAAGACGTCCACGGGGTCTCCGGTTATCACACCTCTCCCTGAACCCACGGTCTCCACAGACGGTAAAATAGCTATCAATGTCCACGTGGAGGCAGGAGTTAAACCTGTGGAATCCGTTAATATTGTTGGAGGGGATCCCCACAAGTGTTTTGAGATAATCCCCTTAGGGGTGCAGGGCAGTGACTTCCAAGTGATCTCCACGAAGAGGATTATCTGGTCTCAGACTCCTTTTGGAATGAATCTGTCCCTTCAAGCTAAAGACAGGAGCTTCCCGAGTTTACTTTCTCCAATTACACAGCTTTACCTTCCGGCCTATCATTTTAGCCCATTGGCATTTTTTGAAGACACCTACATTGTCACGCTGAGTGAGTTTTCACCCCCTAAAACTCATGTTGTCAAGGTGTCTGTCACCTCAGTACCTTATAATGTTACCTTTGGTATCAAAAATAATCCAGACAGCTCTAAATTCAAGATAAATCCCAAAACAGGAATCATCATCACAACAGAAAAGTTTGACTATGAGACAAAGAATCGTTATGAGTTTGATGTAGTGGCCAATCATGGTGAAGCCGAGACTCACATAGTGGTCGAGGTAACAGATGAAAACGACAACAGCCCACAGTTCAGCCGCTCCTCCTATGAGGCCACACTGGATGAAAACTCCCCTGTTGGCAGCAGTGTTTTGAAAGTAGCCGCCACAGACAGTGACAAAGGCAAAAACAGCTTTGTGACTTACTCTATCGCCAACTCAAGCCCTTTACCTTTCACAGTAGACCCATTTACAGGTGTCATATCGACCTTGGAACACTTGGACTATGAGCTGATGAAAAGGCGGTATCACCTGAGAGTTTGGGCGTCAGACAGCGGCGGCCCCTTCAGTCAGGTCAGCGAATGCCCTGTGATGATAACCCTGAACAACGTCAACGATAACATCCCTCTGTTTGAGAGGGTGGGATGCAACACCACCGTCCCTTTAGATTTACCCATAGGCCACACGATCGTTGAGCTGTCAGCTATTGATTCAGATGAGCTGCAGCAGCTGAGGTATGTCATCGAGTCAGGAAACGAGCTCCAAGTTTTTGATATTGACCCTGTGTCAGGAGCCATCACCCTTAAGCAGCCGATCCCCCTGCATGCAAATTCGTTCACTTTGGGAGTCGTAGCCACCGATGGGAAACATCGCTCGGAAGCTTCAGTTGTCAGGGTAACTGTCACTAACAGAGGTGATGATGCTATGGTCCGCTGCCAGGAAACAGGCATTTTCAAACAGCTGACTGATAAACTTATAGAGTCTATCAAACCTGTTTTAACCAGTCAAGAGGACGACACATTCTCTGATATTCACATCACTAACCGACATTCTCCAAAGTTTGACTTGAGCCTCCCGAGTTCAATCGACCTCAGTGAGGACTTTCCCGTGAACTCCACCGTCGTTCAGTTCAAGGCAACTGATGCTGACTCAGGGTTTAATAGTAAGCTGGTGTACGCCATATCAAGTGGGAACGAGGACGGCTGTTTCTCCATTGACACTTTCTCTGGAGACCTTCAGTTAGTTTGTCCATTAGACAGAGAGAGCAAAGAATTCTACATTTTGAACATCACCGTTTTTGATTTGGGAACTCCACAAACATCTGCATGGAAGTTTGTTGCAGTGAATGTCATCGACGTCAACGACAATCCTCCTGTTTTTGATCAGCCCAGATATGTGATACGTGTGCCTGAGAACACTGAGGTGGACTCCATTATTTTTACAGCTCGTGCAGTAGATCTTGACACAGATACGAGTGGTATTGTCCAGTACTCCCTGCTAACGTCCACTGACATGTTTAGAATTGACGAAGAGACCGGTGAGGTCATGGTCACGGGTCGTTTGGATCGAGAAACCTCACCCAGGCATGACCTCCTGATAGAAGCCAGAGACCAAGCACAGCTTGGCCCTCAGTTGTTCTCTACGATTGAACTTGTGGTGGTTTTGCAAGACGTAAATGACAACCCACCCAAGTTTGTACCCAAAGTTTACAAAATAAAAGTCCCTGAGGATGTACCTGTGGGAACCCTCCTCGTCTGGGTTGAAAGCGTTGACCTGGATCTGGGCAGTGGAGGCCTCATCAGCTACAACCTCAAGAACACAGAGGGTGGGATCTTTCACCTTGACTCCTCCACAGGTGGCTTGACCCTGGAGAGGGAGCTGGACTTTGAGAGGCGGCCACTTTACAACCTCACAGTCCGGGCTGTCGATCATGGCCTCCCTCGCTCTCTCTCCTCCTCCTGTTTTGTGGAGATTCAGGTTCTGGATGTCAACGAGAACCTCCACAGGCCTGTGTTCTCAGAGTTTGTGTATGAAGCCGGAGTGATGGAGGACGCAGCAGTGGGGACATCAGTGGTCACGCTCACAGCTTCAGACAAGGATCTGGGCAGAGATGGAGTCGTCAGGTACCATATCCATGAAGGCTCAGGTCTTGGAGTGTTCACCATTGATGAGGAAAAAGGTAAAAACACTGTGGTTTTGCTTTTCATAGTCTCAAGATTCAATATATCGCACAACCAGGATAGCATAACAACACCATGATCCTTTAATGTTACTCACAAAAACAAAATTATTTATAGACCACTGTCTTTGGATGGATCATTGAAGATGAGTTCCAGAGTCTCACACTCGAAGGAAAGAAGTTGTTGTCCTGGTTGTACAGCAGGGGATACTTCTATATATTTTGTCAGACAGCAGCAGGGTGAACAGACTGTGGCTGTGGCCTTTTGGTATCCTGTAGGTTGGGGTATTGTTGTTAACAAGGGGAAAATAGGAAACTTGTTTTCTTATCTTGTTCTACACTTAGGCTCTTCATTAACATGTACAGGTTGAGGGAGAACTCTGGCTCAGATTGAATGTGAGAGGCTATACTAAATAGTACATTGGACACAATTCCATCTGACCAGGCCTTGAGGTAATATATATTTTAAAAAATAACTCAGATGTGTTGTTCTGTTTCTACATTATTGTTGACCTTTATTCATATTTTTTTCTGCACAACGAGCGAAGCCTTAAGGAAGTTACTGGTCCCGACCCAAAAATTGTATAAGCTTCTTAGAGGCTGGTTCTTCCCCATTTCCACTTTATGTGTTCAGCTGTGTTATCTGGCTGCTAGCGGTGGCTTCATATTTAGCTTATAGACATAGTTGTATCAAACTTTTCCTTTAAAAAGAGCAGCCTATTTAATTAATGGCCAGTACATCAGCGTGGTGCCATTTATGAAGTAGAGTATTAGGCAAACTAGTTCAATCACTCTTTTGAGCTTAGTCTGAGTTTAAACAGCTCGTTACAGATCATATCTTTTACCACAAGACCTATTAGTGGCTTCTCGAGCTCCGGATCGTATTACACAAGCTTCCTCAGCAGAAGCAGTTAGACGTACATAGTGCTTGGTTGTACAACATGATATTTCCTTTGAGGTGGTTACAGCAGTTTTCCTATTTTCCCATCAGAATTTCCTTTGCAGAGGATACCCTGCAACCTCTCAGCATATCATAATGCATTCCATTAGTCTGCTGTTGCACTTAGGGCTCTGATAAAATCAGGCCAAATAGAGTTTGCTGTCATAATGGAACCGTGCTGAGATATATCTCTTTTTCTGTTTTTTTAGCTCTCCCTCAGGGCATAGAAATGTAAATCTTCTGAAGTAATCTGTATGCAGAAAAGTCAATCTTGCTTGTTTTTAGTTCTCCAGCATACCATAAATAACAGCTTCATCTATACCATGAGAATTTGAGTACGTTTTGACAATACTAATGTGTCAACCATGTCTTGGGCATCAATACAGACTTTTTGAAATGTAAACAGGCAGTTCAAACAAAATGAAAGTCGTGGTGATTGATAGATCATCCAGGATGGTTACAGTTATTAAAAATAATGGTGACTATGCTGATAGGTGATTAATTCCTGAGGCATAGCCGCAGGTTTGAAACATGTTGATACTGGTGTTTTGTTCAAAAGTGAAAACATTATTGCATCTGAACAATTATTCCTCATTCCCTCCCTTTCTGCCTCAGGTGTGATTCGTACAACAGAGATATTGGACCGAGAGACAATGCCTCACTACTGGCTTTCTGTCTATGTCACTGATTTGGGCACTGAACCTCTGATCGCCTGGACTCACGTCTTCCTGGAGGTCCTGGACGTTAACGATAATGCTCCAGAGCTCTCTCAGCCGGTGTATTTCGCCACCGTCCAGGAGAACATTGACAAGGTCAAGTCCGTTGTCCAGGTGTCGGCCACAGATGCAGACACTTCCTCTGACGGGAAGCTTTCCTTCCAGATGCTGGAGTCTCATCGCACCTACTTCGATGTGGATCCCAAAACAGGTAATTAAGGCTGTATAAGCAGAGGCTTTGTCAAATACAGAAATGCAGTTCCATTATTATTCTTATTTCCTTTTGTTCAGTTTTACATTTTATGTTGTGATTATGGTCTAGTTAGGTTAAGGCACAAAAGACACTTGTTTAGGTTGAGGAAAAGGCTTAAAATAGTTGATCACCACAAACATGGCTCGAGATGTCCTAAGGTCTCCTTAAATAATCCAGTGTTTTTATTTTTACAAATGCCTTTAACTCCACCACTGTCCCCTGCACCTCCAGAAATGAGAGTCAGGTCATAAACATGTAATGTGTACATGATATGATACGTTTTATTGAAATGTCAATATGTTACATACTGAGGCCTATGACACTCCAACAGATCAGTGGTTTGAAGAAATTTTAGCTGCCTACACTTCTGCTGAGATAGCACACACACATTGAGCTGAGCCACTGGGCATCACAGCCGCTTTGGTGCTGAGCGTAGCCGAAGTAGGGGAAAAGTTGCTGAGAGGGTGGGAAGCAACAACTTTGTTTGAAATATTACAAACATGTTTGCAGGTGGTGTTTAAAAGGTGAAAATGACTTAAAAATCCTATTTTAGTTGTTAGAATAATAATCAGTCTTTTCCTATTTTATACTGAAGATGATCCTACAGAAATGGAACATATGGGCGATGCAAACAAATTCTCCTATTTTCTACCTTTGACATAACATAACATGAATTATTGTTTTGAAAATAAGCCATCTAAGCAGCTTTACCTTCAGCTTTGTGACAATAAGTGTACACATGTTAATATTTAGTGTGTCTCTAAAACACTAGATGAAGCTTTTAGTGAGGGAACATTCAGGCAGGCACAGCAACTCTCAGATATAGGAAGTAATTGGATCAGCCTGCACAGTTTGTTCTTCCTAGTTTACAAGCAGTTTGGACAGATATACTGGCTGCTCGCTCCGTTGTGATTGATCTACATATTGATTCATACACCCCCTATGACTATACAACATCTGGAGGACTGCTGTTCTATCTCTTGCACAAATTGATTCAACATGTATGTCGCCATGTCCCCATGGCAGATTTATATTTGATTCAGGAGTGTAGTTGCAACTATAAACCCTGTGACAGCGAGTTATTTCCCACAAGACGGGTTGAAAAATAGTTGATATTTGCTTATGCACTGTTGCAAGTCTGAGCAGAGCCGGCCACGCAGAACCTGGGCGTGTCGCTGAGGTGGCAGAGCTGAAAATAAAACATCATAATGAGAGTCCTTCAGAGGTCACTCACAAACTCATCCATGCGTGTTCTGAAAGGTTGTAGAGAAAAAAAAAACTTCGATAGTAGAGTAAAAACGGGCCGCAGCTGCACTCAGGTACGTGAGTGTTCATGTTTGACAGTTGCAACCGAGTCACCTGGTGCGGAGACTTTGATGTTGAGGGAAATTAGCGCAGCATTAGCTCTTAAGATGCAAGCTGCAACAAGCCCTGTCCTCTTCCTATAATCTCCAGGTGCCTGTGGTGTTTGTCCACACCCTAAGGCCAGTATACCAGAGGATTACAGGCAGGGAGGGCTAGTTGTGTTGATACGTCACACAAAGGCAGGGAGGACGGGAGGTGTTGAAACAGTCGGAGAGTGTCACATTAAAACAAGCTTTTCTTTTGTGTATAAGCAGGTGCATTTGATATTTCATTACTCGTGCATTCAAGCACAGGATGACATATGTTTGGTTGGAAAGGTTCATTGTGTCTGTGTCTGCTTCTTACACTCTGACGATTTCTCTCATGTCAAGTTTGACTATAGACTGAGGTGTTTTGAATCTAGATGACCTAAATTTGTGTAGAAAGGCCTTCATATTGGCTCTCAATGAGCTTTCAAAAATAAGTCTTCTATTGACCAACATATATTAATTATAGGATTAAATTGCATAAAAAAGTGAACTGATTACAAAGTAATACTGAGCACTTTGTGAATGCTAGGACTGAAGTCTCTCTGCTATTACTCGTGATGTCAAACCGATCAATGAAATTAGTGTGTCCACCCGAGTGTCATGTTTCCATCAGAGCTGATCAGAGCTGGAGCCGATGACCGTGGGCCATGACTCCTGCACGGAATCGAATGCCGATTTTACCCCTTGACACTGAAGAAAAGAGCCAGAGTGATATATAATGTTTTTGTGGCTGAATGGAAGCAAAATCCTGGAGCTAGGTTCCAACATCTGGTAGAAAGACCAGATGTTCAACAATCAAATACACAAGTGTCCGCACACATTAGGCCATGTAGTTAAACCAAAGAGGAATTTGCACACAAGGTAGAATCTGATCTTTTACTTGAAGGCAGCAATGCTCATATTATAGTCACTGTCGGGAAAAACCATCAGACACTAACAAATACAAGAAAAATCTGACATCAGTGCTAAGTTCAATTAGGGAGAGTTGTTAAAACTTGGCTGACATAAACGTGCTGCTGAAACCTGATCTTTAGAACATGATCCACCTTGTGTTGTTCTCACAAGCGAACCCACTGTTACCAAAGTACAGTTCAGACTGACTGGTGTAGAAACCTCTCATGCCTCGACAGGATCAACATGAGTCATATTTGTATGCAGGTTTCTGACTAAGGTTTTATTCACCTGGAGCGTATAAATCCTTCATGCTGTAGAACCATCTGTCTGATTCAACCTCGAAGGATTACAGGTTTCAGCAGAGATGGATGTGTGCTGAGCGTATGTTCAATCTGTTTTGTTGTTGTCAGACTTTGATATCAGGTTTGTGCAGGAGCAAGGGTGTGCCGATATAACAAAATGATCGAAAATCAGTGTCTCACTCCTATGTAATTGAAGCGTAGGTTTCAATACGTGTTTCACCAAAAGATATTGTTTGCGAGGCCAGGCAGGTCGGGAATGCGCCCAAATCATTAGCACTTCTCAACAGCAAATTCCCAAAATGTTCAAAGCCTCTACGATCCTGAAACTGATTTGTTGTGAAGCTTTCTGTTGTTGTCTTTGTTTTTAGTTTTTTACAGTAAACATTCAGAAGTCACAAACAGACACCTGGTTAGTCTGTCGATATTCTACAGTTTTCATGTTGCCAACAGTTTCACCAAAGCGACCGAAACCAACAATAAAATTGATCTGCTAACTCTATCTGTATTCTCTATATTTCATAAAGTCTGATATGTCTTCGTCCTAAAAACACATCAGTGAGTTAAGTCTTTAAAACTTAATCAGAGACTCCTAATCATTTCCAAAGCTGAAAACGGACGTCGCTGTTGTGCACTTCTCTCGATAAACAGCCAATGATTACTCCAGAGTCATTTAACGTGGGATTCCCATTTTACACTTTCACTTTTAGTAGGCAAAAGCCAGAAGTCAAGAGGTGTTCTTGTTTTTTGTTTTTTTGTCCAGTGTGAAAATTGCTCGTTTTGAACTTTTCATGGGATTGGCAATAAGAAGAAATAGAACAGCACCCTTATCCTTATTTCACATTTTTCCTTCAGGCTGTTTTGCTTCTCTCTCTAGTAATCTGGGAAGTCTAACAGTTTTGGATAACTGAAACACAATCTCGCATTTCTTCTCCTTAACTTGCGCCACATGGAGTGAATCTTTTTGCTCCACTCTGTTTGCATCTTTACTGCTGTGTTTTAAACATTTGTTACAGCTTTAAATATACTTTTTTTGTTTCTGACCTCACCTTGAGAAAGTTTGTCAGCGCATAGTGATTACAAATGGTTGCGGTTATCAGTGCTAGTGAGTCGCACAAACGAGGCGGGGTGCTTTCTATCTCGGATCCGATCAGATAGTGATCCGCTAATGGGGAGCACTTAAAGACCCAGGGGTGCCAGCTTGGTGGACTTGCTGTTGCAATTAGAAATGAATAGAGCTATTTGCTGTTTTTCTGGGGTTTGTTTACACACACAGCTCAATTTGCATACATCTGTTATTGAGGGGGTCATTTTGTATTCTTAGCTCAAGAAAGAAATTCCCTTTTTAAACCAACAGAGGTGAATTTTGGCCTCCTGCCTTGTAATCCTGATATGTTTGACTGACTCTTACTTTCTCTGTGAGCGTCAGAGTCTTCTCCCCTCATTGATATTGCTGGCATGTTGCTCAAAAATGCCGCATAATTTAAAATGTCTCCCTTGACAACATAATTTAGACATGGCTCGCTGAGTAAATTAAAGACTACATAAAAAAAAAAAGTTTGGAAGTAGCCACTGTGGAATAGCTGACTGTCAGTGAATGCAGAGAGAAAGATACGGAAACAAACAAACCGGGTCCTGACATGTCTACAACACTGTTTATCTTCACGTGGTTTTGACAGCAGTCCAGCACGGCTGAGTGAAAACAGGCGACGGGGGAGAGACGAGGCTTTACCCCTGATTCCCACGTCTGTGCTAATGGCAAAAACACACTTTCTAATGTGGCCCACCTGTCCTAATGAAGTCCTCCCCGCAGGGCTTGTTTGCAATGTCGTAAAAGGCCTCAGCAGGGTCTTTCACTTTACTTAGTTCCCTCAGCTCAGTCTACAGAGAGCAGCTCCCACACCCTCTCATGACATCCTCCTTCACTCAGTCCTGACAAGTGAACCCTGACAAGGATTTCTACACAAATTAAACACAATAGTGGAAGGAGATGAACACTGTTTACAATGTTCACTACTTTCCTTTAGAATGGACTCAAGTATAAACTCTGTAGTGTAAACTGGAAGCACTACATGTACCTTTTAAATTGCTCTTAAGTACAGTACTTAAATGGACTTTCTAAGTACTCAGTGCTGCCATGCAGCGTTGAGGCTTATGTATACAAATTCTGTGAAACGGACACAACTATCGAGTGGATAAATACGTAATTGCTACTTTTTGCCTTTTAAGGGGTATCCGTTTCTTCAAATAGACAGACGTGGTGATGTACCGTTAGATGATTGTCTTGTAATGCATGGATGCGATCAGAATCGCGATATCATGACACTATTGTTATCGGCAGTTACTCTGCAATAAATAAACAACAATAAATAAACCCATCTTGCTCAGACGTCTTTTTATTGTCCATTATTGACACAATCCCACCTACATAGTCACATTTGTCAAGAAACCCTTCAGACGAAGTGTCAGGTTTTGCTTGAACAGAACTATTTCATACGACGTTCAATGTTGCCCAGTCACGTACCTTTGGAAATAACAGAGAACATTTTCAGGCTGTCCTTGCCATTCAGATCAGCTATTTGTTTTCAGACATGGTCTGAAGGCACTTTGTATAATTGTATTGTATTTTTCAAGCATATTTTATCCTTAAATCCATCCCGGATATCAATACAATCTTCACCTCTAGACATTTGGGGAACTTTTTAATACCACCTTCAAAAACAAACTGTCCTAGTGTATTGATGCACTGGTGCTTTATCAATTCAAAGTGCTTTAAAAGTTGATCATTAAACAGCACACATATAAAAAGAAAAGTGGAGATTAATGTACGCAAAATATTAAAACAATAAAAACAATCAATAAAATACATTAAACAAACAAAAAATATAATTAAATGAAGCAAGACTGTGATAATAATTACAATCTTTTATAGCTGTTAATCACAAAGCAATGTTCAGAGTTAAGTTTTAAGGCAACTTTGAAATACAATATTTTGCAATATTCTGACCATTTTGTATAATCAAACTTGTAAAGTGAAAATCTTCCCTATTTTGTCTCCATATGAAAAGTTAAATTAACTTTCTTTCAATCCTCTTTACGATCACGCAATGTGAATTTAATGTCTGAGGGGCTATAGGTTGATACTATAGAACCGGATGTTGATTATTTCAAAAGCTGGGGAGCAAATTCTCGTAAAACTATAATCACCTCACACCAACAATAAACACAGAGTTTTCCTCAGTGTTTTCCGTGGTGTGAAACAGGATAAACACACACACACAAACACACTTCTCCATCTGACCCCTGTTATTATGCCGCCAGCAGCATTAGCAGCGTTCTCCCCTGCCAGCGTGTCTCTGATGTCCCTATTAGAGCTAATAGCTGCCTAAAACACTTCACCTAATTTATTTAGATTAGACGAGACGAGACGAGGTCAAAGACCAGACTGGGAAATTGACTCACGACACCGAATAAAGAGAGAAAGAGATTGGACAGAGCAAAATTGAACAAAATAGTGTGAAACAAAGTGGGACCCTCAAACAAAAAGTGTTTTAATTAATAAAAAAGGTTAATGATGATACATTAATGGAGCTTAAAATTAACACCAACTCTTAAAAAATAGATGTCCTTGATGAAAACATTTGTTGGAGTAATAGATTAGCTGAATGATTAAAAATTGTGTAGATTAGTTTGTTCACTAGTTTTATTACTCCACTAGATTTAAAGAAAATCCATCTACTGATTTTTGTAATCAGAGACCAAACTATAATTGTGAATATTGTTCAATATTGTGATGCCAAATATGTCATTGTTTTCCATGAAGTACCAGTGACTAGTAAACAATACAATAAGAGAAAGAGAATAATTGATCTTTGTCAAAAGACCATGAAAACAAAACATTTTATTGAAAATCTAATAAAACTCCTTCAGTTTACATTTTGATACATTTTAGTACAAATCAAGAGCAGAATACCCAAAGCACCAATAAACATTAAGGCAATCGAAACATGTAGAATATGTCTGAAAATATGTTATTAAATATATTTTCTATGGGTCTCAGGTCACAGGTCTGAGGTAGGGGGATGATGCATGTTAAGTGGATGGTCACCATTTAGTGCCCAGACACATCAAACTGACATCATAGAACTAGCGGCTACAAAGGCTACAAAGGCCGAGTGCCACTACGCGTCGCCTGTGTCTTGAAAAGCTGCACTTGAACTGCAGAGACTGTAGCCAACAGCCAACTAACTGGTATGCTCTGGACCGCACACCTCTCCATGCCACCAGGTGGTGATAGTCTGTATTCGTCATCGGCAAAGGGAAACCAGAGGACTGTGCAATGCTTCTATACAAACCGTTGATGCCCCCTTGCTGATATAGTTTCTTCTAATGATGATAAAAGGTTGCAAACGGCTCTGGTGAAAGAGCAGAGGCGAAAAAATAAAGAGAAATCATGGATACTACAGTGATTGGCTCAAGGGGTTTTCCTTTTCTTTTTCTGTTTCTCTTCTTGTTTGATTGGCATGGCTGTATGGCACTAAAAAATCCACTGACAAGTGGACAACTGACAATCAACTCCAGTCCAAAGTGGGAAACCCACAAGTGAAGAAAAAGTTGAGGTTTTGCAACGGACTCCCAACAAACAGCTCTACAGCATCCAAAAGTCTGAATAACCTGTCAGGCCACATAGTTTATGTCTGTATCAGACACAAACACACTGTTGGAGATACAGGCAGACCTTGATTCACCAAACTGTCTGATATGTGTTGGTATCTGATTGGCTGTTCAGCCTGGGGATTCACAGATTTAACCAATTCAGAATGATTTAACACAGTTGATGGAAAGCCAATGTGTTGTCAGACCAAGGTCCTTTTATCATTATTGAAATTATTTATTTAAGTTTTTTGTATTTTTCCTTTGTTATTTTTCAGTGCTTTTGCAAAAAAAGCTCATCAATTTAAGTAAAACTATCCTGACAAGACTCTTAATCGGGATAAAATCATTTGCCAAGTTTTCGTGTTGAACTGGTGAGAACAGGTGAACTTTTCTCAACATAGAAAACAGACATACACACACGTATGGTACACACACACGAGGGTCTACTTGAAGGCAACAGTCACACAGAGATGTACAAGCAGCAACAGCAGAAACAACATCCATAAACCAAACCTGTGTTTGCTTAGGTGCAGTCAGCTCTGTTACTGCTCTACAAACACACTAACACACACACACACACACACACACAAACACCTACAATAACAGTAGGAGTAGCTCTACCCTAACTGTGTGTTTGTTTTGGTGTAATTAGCACTCTCACTTCCCGAGACTCTCACAGACATTAACAGCATTCTTTATCTCTCTCTCTCTCTCTCTCTCTGTATGTATGTGTGTGTGTGTGTGTGTGTGTGTGTGTGTGTGTTTGCGCACAGGTGTAATCAGCACTCTGACAGCATTGGATCGGGAGGATAAACCAGAACACAGTGTCGAGGTGAGACTCTTAAAAACAACATTTTCACTTCCCTTCGGATGGTGCTGAAACAGTGAAAAGCAAATCCAGCTGTTTTGTGGTGCATCGGAGGTTCAGAGTATCAATAAATCCATAACAATGTGTTCTATAGGCTGTTGGGGGAGAAACTTTTACGTGTTATATACACTGTTGGATGTGTTATACAACGTTGGGGAAAGTTACACTTGGTCTCTTACAGGCAATTAAATAATGTCTTCAATTTGCTGTCCAAAAACTAAAGATTTTTTATTTGTTTATTGTAGAAAAATGACAAATTGTCACATTTAAAAGGCTGAAACCAGAAAATATTTGATATTTTTGCTTAAAATTGACTTCAATGTTTTTTGGGATTTGTTAAAATAGACCCTCTTTCTTCTTCATTCCCAGGTAATCGTTTCCGATAACGCTTCTCCGTCTTTGCGATCCACCGCTACCGTGGTGATCAGAGTCCTAGATGCCAACGATAACCGACCAAAGTTCACGGACAAACTTTTCCATGTGAAGCTGCCTGAACAGCGTCAGCAAGCCGGTAAACAGGAAGTCTGCAGGATGGTCGCCCGTGACGATGATGAAGGCTCAAACGCCGTTGTTACCTACAAGCTCCAAGACAACAACGACGAGCGTTTTGAGATTGACTCGGCGACGGGTGTGGTGACGTCACATGGTGATTTCTGGCCTGGAAACTACAGTATTCTCACGGTAGGTGTTCAGAACAGTCAGAATTCTTGTTATTACGATTTGAAACGCTCATGTAGAGTTGTGTGACAGTGAAGCAAAAACAGGCCTCCTGTCTGTCAGCACCAGTAATAATGAGCTTGTATTTCGACACACTGCAGGTAAATACTTTCTCTAATGGGTTGTGCTTCATTTGCGCGTTTCTGTAAAAGGTGTGGAGACTTTGAAGTATTGACTGAGGCCACCAGCTCTGCTGAAGAGATGAAATTACCCATGCTTAATACTCTGAAAGGCACTTCACTGACACCTGCTCTGAAACCAATGATTGTTCAGTCCTTGTCATCGCTGGGCATTGTAGAGGGCAGAGAGGATAATCAGCAGAAGAAAAGCTCTTCAGGATTTCAAAAAAATTAAAAATATTTTATTCCTCTGCCGCTGACATGTCGTTAAGACTTTGCTTCTCTTGATGTTTGAACCACTCTACAGATGTTAATTGTTTTTAAGGCTGCTGTTCCTCTGTTGGGCTATAGCCACTTTATGTTGGATTTGAAATACTTTCTTTCTACAAAAAACATCTTTGGCAGAATGCACTCCACTATTCCGTACTGTGATTGGGAGGAAAATTTGACATTTGCTGTGTCAGGGAGGCGAGAGGGAGCTGTGTTTAGCAAGAAGGAAGCAGCAAATCAGAAATAAAACTTTATGTTCTAGTTGATTCACAGCATTCTTAAGCACAAAAACCCTGAAGGGTTTGTTTAAATGCAGTTAATGTGCACGCTTCATCTTGTCCACTGTTTTGACTCTCTGCTCAGTGTGTGCATGTAGCTCAGCCCCACCCTCAGTCATAACAAACTGAGAGCAGAGGAGAGATAGAGACAATGAAGTAACATAGTACCAACCCCTGTTTTTGGCTGGAGGCTACTAACATCCCGTCCACAGCAAATTAGTAAGAAAATCAGAAATTACAGGCAGAGGGCAGCGTCCCTGCAGGTACAGACACAGCCATGCACTTTTAATGGGTCATAAGTGATGATGGAGAGTTATTACAGTGTTTTTTTTGGAAAATCCTGCATAGTATACCTTTAAGAAACTCTTATGTTTCCTCACAGGTTTCTGTTCATTATGCTGTTACCAGAACCAGACACAGTTTTTACATATGTAATAGTAACAGAACATCTAGCTATAAACCATTTTAAACAACTGATCAACTGATCTGAAACACTTGTGCTCTTTGGTGGAAGAAAAATAGAAAAAGAAATACTTAAATACCTAATAAAAAAAGAAAAGCTTGTTAGTGCAGCTGTTTAATGTTACATTTAATTTTTCACTCAGTTTACCACTCTGACGTCACCCTAGTTTATCATGACAACAGTCAGGGGTTTCCATGAGATAAATAATTTGATTCCTAAGCCAGACTGAGTATTGTCTATTAGTTCTATTTTTAGTAAAACACTAATTAAAATGTTATGTAATTTAATTTCTATGTTAATTTCCAGATTAAAGCCACAGACCAGGGCAGCCCCTCACGCTCGTCCACGGCGAGACTCGACATAGAGTGGATCACCCTCCCACCAGCCTCTGCTGAGCCAATCACGTTCGACGAGCCCCACTTCACCTTTGCCATCCTCGAAACGGAGCCTGTCACTCACATGGTGGGCATCATCATGACGGAGACGCATCGGCAGAGGTGGTTCGATATCACAGGTGAGAGGAAATGAACACAACACGTCCAACCACACACATAATCTGTGTCTATAGTCTGGTATTGAGATGAGTATTGATTGGAGGCTGTTTGTTGTGCAGGTGAGGTCAGGAAAACAGAATAAACTTTAAGTTCTGATGAAAAACAAGCATCGCACAAATGAGGGTAATGTTCTCCAAAGGAAGACAGAGGATAGATATTAACCATTGATATTTCTTTCCACAATATACTAGGATATATTTGACAAGAGAGGGCAGGAAAAGTGCCTGAAATCAGACCTCGGTGATCATTGTGTAATGACTTCTCATAACTCACAGAGTGGCTGCTTCTGCCTGCAGCAAACAGCAAAAAATATTAGGAAATAATATCTGACATTCACCATATTGCCACTTATACCGAAGTGCTGACTTGTCGAGCGCAGGCTCGCACCGCAGAATATAAACAGGTTGCAACCATCATCCATCCATATGAGCCCCCAAATAAACAGGAGACAAGTTATTTTCTAAAGGTCAGCAAAGTCCATGTTACACTGAATGATACCGGAGCAGAGCCAGGCAGCAGCAAACAATATGAGAGTGAGTAAGAGGAAGAAAATTTACTCTATGATATTTTTACTATTACTTTCCACTGTTTACAAGAGTTGTATTGGGATAAACTGCTGCGATGCATTTCTTTTATCAAGCGCTCTCTCTGACCCCAGAAAAGTTAAGAGTAAGTTTCTTTTTTTTGTGTGTAGTGTTCAGAATGTGTTATTTTGTTGTTCCCTAAGAAAGTTCCACCTAGTCCCGACTCATTGTGCCGTGATTGGTTAGTACTCGTTGCCTGATGGTAACTGTGATCTATCTTTGTTTTATGTGTTTTTTTGTTCTCTATATAAATTGCATTTAATTGCTACTGAAAAGACAACCTAACATCTTTTACTGGATTATTTTGCACAGAATTGTTGTATGCAGAATATATATATTTTTTTATATCACGGTTGTTGTGAATATTGCAATATTATAATATAAAAGCACCCGTTTTTTTCATGTCAGAAAGGCTTTCTGGCAGTTAAAAGGATGATTCATGGCAATGAGTACTTGTCAATCGCAGCACAGTAAGCTGGAACTGGATGTACCTGTCCTGGGAAAATAAATATTACAGTTGGAACACCTCACTTTCTGTTTGTAATCATACTTTTTGTGTTTGTCAGTCTGCTGTTCCCTTTAAGATAAAAACAACCCAGCAAGCTGACACTCAACACAGCCTGAAGGTCTTAGCGTTTTTTTAAAACAACCTCAAAGACAAAAAGAGTACACTTCAGGTACCTCTCACCCAGCATTTTATCGGAGCAACTCTCATATCCTGTTGCTGAAGCTGGTAAAAACAAAGGAAAGACATTAAAGCACAAACAAAGGCGACCAGTGAAGGCAGAAAGTGAGGGTGGTGTGAGAGGCTCTGAAGATGTGTTTTGAAGTGATTTTGAAGTTGTCTGTTTGAAAGGCGACTGAGGTGATCATTTTATCTGTAGAAAAGCCACTTTGTGGACAAGTCACCACAGTCAGGATGGTTTTTGACCTGCCTGACAGGGAATGTAAGGCTTTGCTGGGTGTGACTGACCTTGTTCACCTTGGATATCCGAATATTCCCTCACTTTCACCTAACACAGTGTGCATGCACACACGGTTATGAATCCACAAAGACAAAACAGTCAAGTGTAAGCAGTCATGAAAATAGGTTTTCTGATGATCATTTCAGCTAAATCTTTACAGTTTACGTTAGATTTCGGCATAATTCCATTTGACTTGTGTCCTATTCCTTGACATTTGTGCCGCAGAAATTCATTTTAGATGTTTTAGAGACTACATACATGGATTGACTAACAGAATAAATGCAAACAAAAGAAAACCACAGAAGCGAAAGGGATTCTAGAGCTGATGGATGAATCGAGAGAAAAGTGGGAGTAGAGGAAAAAAGGTCTTGGTGTCAGCGGTACCAGCAGGACGTTTTCTCTCTGTGAGGATAAATCAGCAGCGCTCCTCCTCTCATCACTTGCCAGATCCCCACAGGAGGGACGATGGCCATTCCTCCTCTTCCTGCTCTCCACTTCTCAGCCTCTTTTCTCCTTTTCCCTCCACTGAGGCTTATCTCGGGCCTGAACATCATGTGAATGACGGTCACAGAGAGCTTTCTGAGAAATAAAAGGCGTGACAACATTTTTAGTTTAAGTGGAAATCAGCCCTGTGAAAGCGGAGGTGTCGGTCGGTGTCTCGTTTCCCTTTGAGAGCCTCCCAGGAAAACACATCAGCGTTTGCCAGGCTGTTTCCTGCCAGGCGGGGCGGCATGTGCAGAGAAAGGCCGAGGGTCCTCCTGTTCAGTTTGCTGTGCCAAGATTCGATCCGTGCCAGAACTCAAAGGAACACAACAGACACTCTCTGCGTCCCTGAGGGGACAATCAGTTGTCTCAGAGCTGCTGACGCTGAGTGTTACGTCTTTTGACATTCATGTGTTACGTTTAATCACGAAGCAGTCCTGATCATCAGGAGACTGGTCATATGTTGTCCAATCAACTACACACGTTATGAGATAACATTTTGTAAATTATGAAAGCATGAAAAAGCCTCGCTTTTTTTTTTTTTTTTTACACAGGAGAGCTTTCCACAGAAGAAATTTAAATGATAATTGGGAAACTACATGTGCTCATGTGGGATTTGCTTTTTCCTCATGTGTAGAGTTTCCTTACAAAAAGCACATGTGATATTCATGTCAAGTAAAAACTTTCACATGTGATGTTGAAGGCAATGTGACTTGATTTATATACACGTAGAATAAAGTGTTTAAAGAGAGAATAAAGAGATTTGGAAAATGTAATATATAAAATGTTCTCTATTATTCATATGCGGAAAAGCAAACTACATGTTTTCAGTTCACATGGCTTTCAGAAGGGTCATTACCGAATTAAATATATATTTGAGTGTTTCCACTAGTTAATGATCGTGGATCAGTGGATGGAGCAGTTACCATACCCGGGAAGTGAAGTCTGTATGCAGGCAACACCGTATTTATTTGTCAGGACCAACTGTTCTCGGTAATAATCAAAGGGTTGTGACACATTTTAATTTGGTTTGGTTTTGTTTTTTTGTTTTTTCAGAACAGTGTAATTTAAAAGCGAATACCGGCCCCTTTTATTTATTTAATTATTGATACATTTTACATGTAAGCCATTTTATAATGTTGCTGGTCCAGGTAGTTCTAGGTCTGACTGAGTCATACACGGGTGGCAATTTAGTTTTATATATAATATTTTATGAGATTATCTGTTTTGTATGAATTGAAAGTGTCCATGAACTGTATATTAAGCATGTTTCTCCGGGTTTGAACATTGTAGAAAACATTCGGGATAATGTTAGTACACAACTCAACAAAATACATGACAAAGGTCTGTTGTTTTTAGACACTTTAATGCAGAAGCCTTACATGTTCTGTTTCTAAATTGTGTGGTGTGAACTACAGAATTTCCACACCGAAAAATAGCAGAGTAGAATTATGACGTCTCATCGGATTGAAACTGAAGTTAAAGTAGAAATAAAGACTTGTGTAAAGTGCTAGTTCAATCAATGTATTTGGCTCCCTCCCACATCAGCCTTGTTATCTGTGCTTTCACAGTAGTTTTGACAGCTCTGTGTTCAATCAGTTAAAGCTAAATGTATTTGTTTGTTATGGTAATTGTGCAGCGTCTCTCCCTGTGTGGTCTGTGAACACAACTCAGTAATTATCACTAATGGCCCGTCAACTGTCAGATCAACAATCTTCGCGTCCCTGAAGAGAACATGATGAGACTGGAGCCTAGCCACGTTATTTAAGTTTTGCTCTATTCCTCCCCAGTTTGCCCCACAGTGGTGTATCACTGACCCTCATCTCGCCGTTGGTAGATGAAGGAATGTTGTTGTGTCACAGGACTCCTCTCCCGTGCAGATATGATCAGGTATTCATTGCCCCGCTTTACCTTCCTCTTCTTCAGCAGAGTCCAGATGCCTATCGAGCCTCTCTGGCCATGAGATAACTCAGGGAGACAAATGAAGACTTCCCTCACTGTCAAAATAACTCAAGGACTCCTGTGAATCTGCACAAAAACAACTTGCTGCGTTTAGATGCAAAGTGGAAACACAAACCCAGCAACAGGATATCAAAGATCAGGCGAGGGCTCTGTTGTTTGTGGATGGATGCAGCATCCCTCCAGCTTCACTGGACCGTGATCTGTGTGCCGGAGCGGGTCCCAGCTGGGTGTGATGTGGTCAGAATGAGGGTCGGCACCTGCAGATCCGAGGCCGTGACCCTCTGCTGGTGGACGAGGTCTGTCCCCTGCAGGGGGGAGGGTTGAGCATCTGCTTGGAGCGGACGAGTTCAGCCTCTTTAGGTCTAATTCCAACAGTGTGTCCTGATTCATAGCAATACATTGAGAATGACAAATACTTGCAGAAAAAATATTTTTTTTCACCTCAATTTCAGGATTGGATAACCATTTAATGAAATAGTTCATTTTGGAAATGTGCTTATTTGTCTTATTTTTAAGAGTTACCACTTTTGCTGACTTCATTCAAAGGGAACAACATCCGCCTACAAGCACTTCTTAAAGAGGGTCTGTGGAGCTTCTGTGTTGTGCTGGAAGCCGGTCATTAGAAATGGAGTCTGCTAACATAAACTAATATTAGCTACTGTTGCTCTCTGTTAGCAGTCTAGCAGCATTAAACAACTTAAAGAAATCACTCACAGGCTTGTATAGGCAGCCAAGAGAGACATTTATCATTTGTTGTAACAACCCGCTCAGAAATGGCCAATAAAAAAGGGAATAATACATGTAGATTGCCACAAATTGATAGAGCTCCTTTATAGTTAACGTGAAACGGCGAGCGCTACTAGCTTTGGCATAGTAACATGTTTCCTGTAGAAACAGGCAGCTAAGGAGGGACCTGCTGCGGATACTGATTGGCATTGCGGTAGCCAATACTGCTAAATGTACATGACGTTCCTCTTCATAGAGCGAGTTGTCATCACTCATCATCACCATCATCATCACCATCATCGTCACGCTCACTCTGCCCAGATGGCAACTCCCAGTGAACACAGGCGAAACAACAAAGTCTCCAAGGCCAATTTGACAAAAGGGGACACACTATTGAGGCTCTTTTCCTGGCACTCCAGGGCTGAGTCAGCAAATAGGACTGCTAACATCAGCTCCATAGCAGCACTTTAGAAACAAAGCCACCAATTTAAGTCTCTCAGTAAAGTCCAAAAATCCCCTCTGTCCTGTAACTGGCCCATGTCGTTCCTGGACGTTGTGTACAGCCCCTGTCCCATGGTGTTCATTTGGAGGCTGCCTGTTAGCAGTACTTAGCGGTTACTTCAGCAACAATCAGAAAATAAATACTTCTCATCTGCGAGGGGGAAAGTGGGGGAAAGTAGTGAGGTAGAGTTGAGGCAGAGCAGCTGGAGGACAAGATAAACTACTTCCTCCATAAAATATGATCCAGTTTCATCACAAAAGTAAATACAGTCAAGCTCTGCTTTTTTACAGTAATCTCTGAGGTCTGGGACCCAGACACACTTCTTTTTATGCATTCATGGCAGTGTCAAAAAATGTGGTTTTCTAGGAAATTACAACCCCCCAAAAAACATCAAGAATACCTGAAAAAAAATAGCTTATACTGGAGTATAGATGACATATAGAGCATGATATATGTGATTAAAAAACACTTTGACTTGATGGAATTTTAAGCTCACTAATTAGCATGGAAGAACCTCATTTGTTTAACCTGTATGAAACAGTCACATTTAAGAACCTCACATTAGCGGGCGTCTGATCCTTTTTTCTGAATAAATCATTTATAAACAACCAACATTCACACAAGACTTAAAATGTATCAGCATTCTTCTTTGATTTCTTTTATCTGGTCACCTGATGGTGATCACGTATTATAGATAGGATGGAAACTGTTATTGTGGTGTGAGATTTCTGATGAAATGCTGCCTCATGGAATATTGGCCAAACATTTTTGGAGTAATTCAGAGTTTGTATCCATTCAGTGAAGTTTGACCATTTGTCACACTTTGGTCCAAGTTTTTCTAACTGTATCCCGCGGCGGGGGTAAAGACAAAGAGTGTCAAAGGGAAGACCCAATCGATATTCATACCTGACCCTCAGCGGCTGTCACGATCTCTGAGCAGTGGCTCATAGAGTACAACTGCAGATCGAATTAGAGAAAATGATGTTCTCTCTGCAGGAACATTGACCTGATTGTCTGTGTTCAGGGCAGTGAAGACGAGATGTGGCTGTTGATGCAATTCAGGCACCTAGAGTTGAACCTGAGGCAGAACAGGTTGAGACATTAAATGTTCTTATATATGCCTTGGAGCATTTAGCAGAGCAAGTTGCAGTCGGAAAGGACATCTGTTTCATGGTCATTTCAACCTCACCTCCTCAACTTGCCCTGAAGGGACTGTCTGCTCTCTGCAAAGTTTGGCCCTTTGAGGATCATGAGTGCGAGTCGATGATATCCAGTTCAGGAGAGTCTTGTTCAGAATGCTTTGTATTCAGTCTTTTCATGTACTGATCCCACATGGTGGAAAAACGATTGACAATTAGTATTACAAATCAGCTTTATTTGTATCGGCCATTACAATATAAAATGTCTCACTGGGTTACACACAACAGTTACCGCCCTGAGCTCCCGAAGGAACCACTGCGAACTTCCTAGCAATAAAGCAGTACTTGCTTAATATACCCTGCAATAGAAAAGTGTTGGATAAAACAAAAAACATGCGGCAAAAACTATTAAGTTTGTCCTGAGGGGAGCGCTAGAGGATGGGTCGTACCATTATTCAAACCTGAAGAAATGAAAAGAATTGATAATGTGATTACTAGATGCCCTTTAGATTTTGATATTTGTATGGAATTTGGCTCCATGCTGGGCTTGAGGAAAGGTCAGCTTGTATCCTAAATCATCGCGATTTATCATCTGAGGGCTATGTGGCAGTCTGTTCCAGTAGTTTATTGAGATACCTTGCTATGGAGTGAAGGGCAACAGTGGGTTCAGAAAGCATGGTTGATGCAACTTTGACCATGATAATATATCTTCAGCCTAAGTTTATTCGCCCCAAAATGCCAGTGGTCCAACTGTATGAATGTGAGCTGCAAACTAACTGGCAACTGACACATCGACCTTTGACTGAAACGAGAATCCACCAAAGGCTCTGGTTATTTCTTTTTGCTCCTGTCCCACTATTTGTAGGGGCCATTTTTAGAGCTATGGTTTTGTAGGTCACCAAAATCCACCTTGGTCTTCTATTCCCTATACCTTCCACCTTTTAGCTATGGGTTACTTACAATATAAGTGTGGATTTTCACTTAGTGGACAGGTATTGCTGGATGGACTGCTTTGTTGTACTGGATAAATGTTTGTCTGTACGAAGATTTATGGATAATGTTAATGGATTCTTGCATGTATCACTTTGAGGACAATTAACAATGAGCCGCACACAAGAAGAGGAAGTCACGTGACACTTCTAAGCAGTTCTACAGCAAGTATGTTAATTATTAACCTATACATACATTCCTGACTTCATCTAGTTATGATAAATGTCAGAAAAGCTCGCAAAAAGTCATTTGAATCATCACAGTCAAGTCAGGTCTTTAACTTTAAGCTTTAACTTCCAAGTGTACATCGAGTCTCAAGTGACTTGTTTTCGAGTCAAGTTGCAAGTCAATGACTTGAATTGACTCAAATCCAAGTCACGATCACGCCACATCTGTGTAATGAAACCTAGTTGACTACTCCAACAAGTAGGTGACCCCTATTAACGACCTAGCAACAGAGATCATTTCTAGTCCGTGTTGAGTCAGCCCTGAGTTGATGTTAATATTTTCTAGAGAGCATAGATCAATAAAAGCGATTCCCTCTGTAAAAACCTTTGACTTTAGTGTGTGAACAAGATGAAACAAGAATTTTGAACCTGTCTTTATCTAATGTTGTACGTGATCTTCACGCATGTGGCGTGTTAAGCTACATACAAGCAAGTAGTGACCTGGGAAAGTCAAGGATGGCCTGTGAAATGACTGATGGGCACCAGGTCGCTCAACCCTGACCCAGATAAACATCTAGAAGATGGATGGAAGAATGGATAGATGGATCAAAATGTCAGTGAAATTCCTGCGTAGAAGACCATTTTTCCTGTTTCTTGTTTGGCATGCACTATTTTTCTCACAGTACCATGAGTAACGGATATCTTTTGCATGGCTGGTCCCAGAGGGAATGCAACCTCCAACCTTGCGGAGTATGTCATATCTTCTCGCAGATGATCAGTAAAGTGAAAAATTGCTTTTACAGTACCTTACCTCTCTCTCTCTCTCTGTGCGATGCTGCGTCTGATTCAGCCATTTTCCTCTTCATGCGGGGCTTCCTGGCTGCTGATGTGCGTATTACAGGAAGTCAATCCATGAGTTTGGAAATCTAAATCAGTTAAACAGACCTGTCAAAGGCTGGTTAGCCTGCGGGGTTTCAGCTCGATCATTAAGGCGTAACTGACAGAAAAAGACCTTTGGATGACCCAATTATCTCTGGATCAAGAGCAAACAGAGAGAGTGAGCAGAGTGTGTGTGTTGGTGTTTGTGTAGGAGAGGGTAGAAGAAAAGAAAAAAAAGAACAAAGGGTAAAAAAATGAGAAACATATATGTAAATTAAAATGAAGTGGTGACAGAGTACAGCCTCAACCATCACTTATATTAATAGAAACATACGTAAAGGAATAAATGTGTGTTCACGTGTGTTAATCCCTTCGCAAGGTGGATATCTTAATAATAAACACCATCTGGCAGAGCAGGCATGAGGTTTACCTTCCTCATGTACATGTACCCAGCCTGCTGAGAGAGAGAGAGAGAGAGAGAGAGGGAGAGAGAGAGAAACTGAGAGCAAGAGAAGGAATACTTGAAGCAAGAAAAACCAAGGAGGTGTAGAAAAATGAGGGATGAGTGAAGGAAAGAAAGAGAAGGAATCGAGGATAGAGGGAAACAGATGGACAGAGTGAGTCAGTGATACAGCAGATTTAAAACGCAGTGTGTGTCTTTGTGACACACACTTCACACACTTTGTGAAGAAAAGAAGAAAAACAATCATACCTGCTGTCAGTGAATAAACAGATAAACGGGATGAAAGTGATACATTTAACAAAGTAAACCCACTTCTGAGCACCTCAAGTTTTAATGTGGTCACACAGCTCAGCATGCTGGGAGTTTAGCCCAGTCAGATCATCGTTCAGTCATTTGTAGACAGCCTGCTAGAGCCAACTGAGGACTCTGATATTTGCCTACAATAGAGAATGCAACTACTGCAGTTAAGTGTGTTGACTACTAAAATGCAGCAGTCATGAATGCCCACCGATGATGTAAACATATTAAATACATCTTCTAATAGAACACCAGCAATTAAGCAGCAAGTAATGTTATATAAAATATATAATATCAATTCATATCCATTTTGAACATTTGTTTCAGTTTCAATATACTTGTACTAGCTGTGTTTTTCTAGTCCTATCTTCTCTCCAACAGCAAGTTGACAAACACACACACACACACACACTGCTTAGCACACATCACAAAAGCCTTGTTATGTCTGTCTTTTAATGAAAATAAAACATTTCACGCCCTCAATGTGTCAGTTTGCAGATAGACACTCACACAGAGAGGCAGACAGGTGATCGGACAGACAGTACTGTTGCTGTTGGTATGGGTGTCTCAGTTGGTTTCTCAGCCCTGTGTGTAAATATGAGGCCATCCAAACGTCCCGTTGTGATCGATGGATTCATATGAAGGAAAGAAAAATCTATTTTTCTCTCTTTTCTGTGCCTCTCTGTTTTTTTGTTAGATTTGTATTCAATAATTCTAACAGGACGAGTTTATCACTAATACCAAAATACCTTTCTACAAAAGTCAAATCTTCAAAGGTCAGTTTGGACAATTAAGCCAGATGAGAGGAAGCATTGTTTGGCTTTAAATCTCTCCCTCAGCATTGGCTCACACTCTCTGACAAGTTTGATTCTGTAACAACATCAATAGTTACATTTATAACACATACTTTTACTAATAATTTTCTAAAGTTTCTCTATAATGTAGCTAAAGGAATTTTAGCTATTTCAAAGTTATAAAGTTGCTCATTAATTACAGCGCCACCCACAGGGAAATCACCGCCATTCTTCAGACTCTGGATGTCGATGCCAAGATGCATCATCCCTGCAACCATTCAAAATCAGACCTGCAGAGTCTGACACATCATCTGAGACATTAAATCTGACAGATGGACACGGCCTGATTCATACTGTAGCAACAACACCTGATGAAACAAACCTCTCTTTTTTCCTCTCTTATCTGTCTCCTTCTCTCAGGTGGTGATGAGGACAAGGACTTTGACATCCAGAGAAATACAGGAACCATCTCAATCGCCCGCCGGCTCGATGCTGCTCGACGCTCCAACTACAACATGACTGTTCGGGTCACCGATGGCCACCACAACGCCACCACACAGGTCAGAATCGTGAAGCGACATTCCCGAAAACATGTCTCAAGGAACAAGGAAAGAATTGTCTGAAAATAGTTTTAATGAAGATTAAATCAATTAAGAATGTTATAAAGTCTACGTATGTTAATTTTATGAAACATATCTATGATGAGTAAATAAAAGGAGCTAAAGTGTCCTTGGATTATAGATTGCGAAGCCAAGCTACTTAAAAGGTTTAGAAAACATTAAGTCATCCTGCAAATCAACCCACTGAACTGTACCTGCAGCTTCAGTTCAAACGCCTTTACCTGCATCACCTCAGGTGCTGCGTGTGAATCAGTTCTGACAAGCTACCTTCCACATTTGATGTTGTTCATGCTTCCAAGTTCAAGCATCCAATTTCTAAAACCCTGTGTATTCCATCTCCCAACTGCAGGCCTACATCCGTGTGCTGGACATGAATGAGCATCGTCCAGTCTTCCTGAAGCCGCTGTACAAGGTAAGAGACGAGGAAGCTCTCGTAGAGTTTTATTCGAGTATGGAATTCAGAGTGGTAGGTGTGTTATACCTTCAGAGATAATTAGGGGTTTGTCAGAGATGCCACCAGGTGTGAAATGCAGCACTGAGAATACTGTTGGTCCTCTCTGATGGCAAGAATGTGTTTTATACAACAAAACCGTCAAAGCTCCCTGCAGACACAACAGACAAATACATGTCTTCCAATATAACAAGTTAGGGTTAGCCTAACCCTAACACTAAATTAAGAGAACAGCAACATCAGATTTTTTATGATTTAGACGGATTTATGAGTATCACTTCTGTTATTCTTTGCGTCTGGTTTGCTCTTATTTTTCTTGACTAAGAGCTATTGTTTGGCGCTTTTTCTCCTATTTATATTCAAGAGCGTAAGCTTTCAATTTGAACAGCTGTTTGAGTCCGAGGGGCGGGGTTTGAGTGAAGGGATTACAAAATCTGAATGTGAAATCAATAAGTCATGCTCTCAAAATGAAAGCTCTTGAATAAAGATAGCCTCACACTAATGTAGACTGATAATTCACATAAGGATTGATAGGCCATGATTTATTGATTGGTCTGGTTTTTGTGGTTACCAGGGAATGTGAATGTGAATTTAGACACATGTTTGGAATTATTATAACCTCTGCAGGCATTATTTACCGTGATTATCAGGACATTCAACCAACAGCACAACTGCTGCATTATTGTTGCTTTCTAAATCACAGTAATCAATGGCCTCTCTGCTCCTCTCTGGAATTATTGCTCTTACAGAACCATTACTTGTCCCCAAATGTTTTCTGTCCTTTGTCAGACCACCTTTATGAATAAATATTGTGATTTAAATTGAAACGTCAAAGCCTACAAATTAATTTCTATATCCACTCTTCACAACCTGTTGCTTCCCATGTCCGCTTCTTTCCTCCTCTGTGTGTTTTTAAGGTGAGGGTTCCTGAGGACACGTCCCCCTGGAAGGACATCCTTCAGATCAGCGCGCAGGACGCCGACACCAACAGTAAGCTCGTGTACTCCATCCACAGCAGCCTCCATCCAGACAGCACCAAGTTCTTCCATCTGGACCCAAAGAGTGGAGTCCTGGTGATGACGGAAGAGCTGGACTACGAGACCATCTCTGTTCATACACTGATTGTGATGGTAATGAGACAGTTATTTCAGTAGAACAGAAGCTTATAAAGATATCGGTAATGTGTATTAGTTACACATGACATAGTGTAGAACAATTAGTTAATTTATAAAATAAAACAGACCCATATACATCTGAGCTATCAATATTATAGTCAGTGAAAAATATAGAGAAATGTTCAAACTCACAATGAATGCTAGTCAATAATAAACTTTGTCACTGTAGCAGCATTCATACAAGAGATGCTCCTTTATTCACCTTTATGTGATTGTATCTATTGTAACTGTAGAGGTAGTTTTCAAAATACATGATCTGTTCTATATCCTTATTTCATAAAAAGACTTTGGAAAAAAAAAAAAAAGACTCTTTGGAGGCCTGTTTCTAGTAATGCAATGACAGAAAGAGATCCTGGAAGTCATTATAAATGGCAACTATCTCAAAATAATGACCATCACAAAATAATGACTTGGTTTCTCTAAATAATGAGAAACATTCTCAAAGTAATGACTGAAGCTGTGCTCAGACAATATAGCTTCAGTAACATTTTTTAAATACTAAGTAATTATTTCGAGAAGGTTTCTCATTATTTTGATATATTAACTCAATTTGGGTTGCTAACATATTATTTTAAGATACTAAGTAATTATTCAGGATATAAGCTCATTGTTTTGAGAGGGTTTCTCATTACAGTGGCTTACAGAATGGTAAATTTTCCTCACATCGATGTAGATGGCCTGCCATAGAAAACAGTTCAGATAAATAAATGACATACAATCCAAGCAACTGTTGAAATTGAAAGTAAATTGGAAATGTTATATGTACAGAGAAGATTAAGACAACATAGCACACATGTACGTCTCCAGTATTAAACTCTCAAACATTTCTTGGCTCCTCCTCAGGTGCGTGACCAGGAGATCCCAGTGAAGAGGAACTTTGTGAAGGTGGTGGTTCAGGTGGAGGACTGTAACGATCATTCACCAGCTTTCCTCAGCCCCCGCTACGAGGCCAGCGTCTCCAACCAGGCCTTCACAGGTTCCGAGGTCATCAGGGTCAAGGCTCTGGACAAGGACATGGGCAGCAACGCTGACATCAGCTACTCTCTGCACTCAGGTGAGCAGCAGAGGGCCGCTTTTTATCTTTTATAAGCTCCTTTTTTGCATCACCCTGATTTACATTCATTCAGCTGAGATTTATAGCCTCTGGAAGCTGCCACCATGTTATTAATGTTTACCTCCACAAGCTTCCCCATACAGCCACAGCCTGCAATTGTTGACTCCTTAGCTCCACTGAGACAGAGGGTTTAAGGGCACAATGTTGATACCTGAGAGATGAAAGTGTTACTGTCTCGCATCACACACGGCACTGAAAATCACTCTGACCATCTAAAAGATTTGTGGAAAAGCTGCGTGATACAACTCGCATCCTCTTTCAATATTGTAAGTTTTATTTAGGGGATATCGCTGATCACATATGGTCAAAGCAGTGAAACCTGTTTACGGCAAAGAGCATCTTTTTCTTTCTTAAAATGCAAAAGAATCAACCAATAGGATAAGATGAATGTAAGGTTTAAATTAAATGAGTACTTTCAAAGCAGAAAGAATCATGAAATGTACACTTTATTCTATTAAAATCATGACACAAGTAATGTAAAACTTTGATCTGATAAATGTAATTCATCTTGTTCTTACGTAATATTTAATCTCCCTTTTCTTGCATAGAGTCAGATGAAATGATCAATACAACTCTTATGTATTTTTTACCTTTTGGAGGGTCTTACCCTGTCAAAAGGTAACATAATCCACCTCTAAAAATCCCCAATTAACACATTATATCCAGCTTGTTTAATCCTTACAAAAACTAAAGTTTAAAAACAATAATTTACAATTTTACAAGGCAGCACTTGCCCAACTATTCCTTGTTCCGTTCTTCCATTCTTTTTTTCAGCCTGATTGCTTCTTGACCACTCCCAACACATCTGTTGTCTTTATATTATATGGATTTTATGCATTCTCATGTGTGCAATTAAAACACTTCGTAAGAATCGTAAGAACAGGAGTAGGAGAAAAAATCAAAAACAGTCATGGTGGAAAGTGAAACTCAAACACATTGATTGCATTTTTGTCTGTAACACATTTCTTTTTCCTGCAGGGAATATCAACAGCATCTTCTCCATAGATCCAGAGCTGGGCTCCATCAGCGTGTCCAAACCTTTGGACCTTCAGCCTCAGGACCAGTTCCACTTGACAGTGAAGGCCACTGATCAGGGTTTCCCTCAGCGCAGTGACCTCTGCTCCGTCCACGTTCACGTCCGCATCTCTGACCAAACCCCACCTGCCTTCCCCTCGGACGAATACCTCACAGAGATTAGTGAATTAAGTGCCCTTGGAACACCAGTGGTCACAATCTCAGCCTCCAGCCCTGCTGCAGTTTATTATGGGATAGAAAGTGGCAACGCAAATGGGACGTTTCATATCAACCCCTACACAGGGCTGATTTCAATCCAGAAGCACCTTGATTTTGAGAACTGTGCCTCATACAAGCTCAAAGTTACAGCTTCCACCACAGCTGGAGCCTCGTCAAAGACTCTTGTTTACATCTACGTGATTGACGAGAACGACAGTGCTCCTGTTTTTCAGCAGAGGGAGTACCTGGGGCAAATAAGTGAGTCAGCTCACATCAACAGCATGGTTATGGGGGAAAGAAACACCCCTCTGGTCATCCAGGCTTCCGATGAAGACAAAGATGCAAATTCTCTGCTGGTGTATGAGATCCTCGAACCAGAGGCCCTGAGCGTCTTCAAGATAGACTCAAGTATGGGCACCATCTCTTTAATTTCACCCGTTGACTTTGAAGCCAAGGCAGAGTATCACTTCAGTGTGCAGGTAAAGGACTCGGGGGAGCCATCGCTGTACGCAGCGGAGCCTGCCAAGGTCAATGTTCGCGTCCTGGATCTAAATGACTGCCCGCCACAATTCAGCTCCCCTGTGTACGAGCCATCCATCATCTTCCCAGCTGTCAGAGATACAGAGGTTGTGCGCGTCATGGCCCATGATGCAGACTCGACTGTCTCATACAGCATCACCGAGGGGAATCTTCACAATGTCTTTTCAATTCAGCCCAACTCTGGAATCATCACCGTGAGAGATGTGTCTGAATTTAAGTCGTTTTACGAACTGCTCGTCAAAGCCTCCGACGGCCTCTACAAAGATTTAGCAACTGTCAAGATAAATGTAACAAACCTCACAGCCAGCGATCTTGAATTTGAGCAGAAAGTGTATTCAGCTAGCGTTACAGAAAACCTAAAGACAGTCAAAACTTTGGCTGCACTCAAAACCACAGGTTGTTATTTAAATGAACCTCTTTCATATTCTGTGATAAACCCTATGGGAAGGTTTTCTATTTCGCAGACGTCAGGCGTACTTGAAACAACAGGTATCCCTTTTGACCGAGAGTTACAAGATGTTTATGACATAGTGGTGATGGTACAAGACATGAGAACACCACCCAGGACAGCTACAACCCAGGTCAAGGTTTTTATAGATGATTTCAATGACAACTCTCCTCAGTTTCTAAACTTGCCTTTTTCAATGATGATCTCTGAAGCATCTGAACCAGGAGATGTTTTGTATCAAGCAACGGCTATCGACAGAGATCTGGGAGAGAATGGATCCATTATGTACTCACTGGAGGAGGATTACAACCTCTTCAGGATAGATCCTGATGTAGGTGACATATCCCTTCAAAGGCCTCTTGACTTTGAAGCTTTGAATAAGTACGTGTTGACAGTGTTGGCGATGGACGAGGGTGAACCGAGTCTCAGCGCTGTAGCACAGCTCAGCATTCAAGTGAGGAATCAATCCAACCCAGTTTTCCAGACTCTTCTGTATCCGCTAAAAGTCCCAGAAAATGTCCCACCATTCACCACCATCTTACACGTCCAGGCCAGGAATCCAGAGGGCTATCGACTCATCTACAACCTTGAGGAGGAAAATGCTTCCAAAAACTTTCACATTGACTTCAAAACTGGCGTGTTGACTGTCACCAACCCACTCGACTATGAGAGCCAAACCATGCATGTGTTGACAGTCCGAGCTACTGACTCTGTGACCGGAGCTTTCTCTGAGGCCTCCATTGAAATAGAAGTGGAGGATGTGAATGATAATGCCCCAGTTTTCTCAAAGCTGACGTACTCTGCGATCACTGACGAGGGGCTTCCTATTGGCACGTCTGTGATAGAACTTACTGCCTCTGATCAAGACTCTGGCAGGAATAAAGATCTTACCTTTCAGATGGTGAAAACGGAGGGAAACGAGACTGATTTCTTTGAGATCGACCCTCATAGCGGGTTGATTGTTACAAAACAGGTGCTGGACTATGAAGACACAACGCACTTTAAATTGAAAATCAAAGCCACTGACAATGGCTCTGTTCCTCTAAGTAGTGAAGTCTACGTCCTCATAAATGTCACAGATGTCAATGATAACCCACCAGACTTTGTTACCTCCCAGTACGAAGCCATGCTGGATGAAATGGCAAAGTGCGGCCACATAGTGATCAAAATCCAAGCTTCAGATCCCGATACCGGGGACCTGAATAACCTCAGGTACAAAATCCTCTCAGGGAATGAAGGCCGGTACTTCAACATCAACGAATCCTCAGGAATTATCTCCTTTTCTAACGTCTGTAAGAGGAATCTGGATCCTTACTACAATCTGACAGTGGCGGTGTCCGATGGAGTGTTTCAGAAAACAGCACCTGTCAACATTAATATGATGAACAGCAACAGACATAGTCCGTACTTCAAGCAGAACATCTATGAAGCAGAGCTGGCTGAAAATGCAGAGGCAGGCACTCGAGTGATCCGATTGGCGGCCATCGACCCTGACGATGGGCCATACGGCAGCGTCGACTACACCATCATAAATAAACTCGCTGATGAGAAATTTGCCATAGACAATGATGGCCAGATTGTTACGACGCAACCATTGGACAGAGAGAATCCAAACCAGAGGGTCATCGCCATCAAGGTGATGGCCAAAGATGGCGGTGGAAGAGTCGCTTTCTGCACAGTAAAGATTATTCTCACAGATGAGAATGACAATGTTCCTCAGTTCAAAGCGTCAGAATACCAAGTTTCAATTCAATCAACTGTGAACAAAGGCTCCCCTGTCATTCAAATCATGGCTTATGATGCAGATGACGGTAAAAATGCAGATGTCACCTACACGGTAGATGAAGCTGAAGAGGTGAGTGAGGACATCATCGAGATCAACCCTTTCACTGGAGTTGTGAGTGTCAAAGAGAGTCTTGTTGGCATGGAAAACAAGATCTTCAACTTCAAAGTCAAAGCTCGCGATGGCAGCCTTCCTTTCTACAACTCCACAGTCCCCGTTCAAGTCAAAGTGGTTCCACCTGAGGTTCCTCTTCCAAAGTTCTCAGAGCCTCTTTACACCTTCTCTGCTGCAGAGGATGTCCCCGTAGGGACAGAGATCGGCTCTGTGAGGGCCGACTCTGACATGCCTCTTATTTACAGTCTGGTGGACGGGAACACACTTGAAAGCAACAAAGACAAAGTGTTCACCCTGGACAAAGAAAGCGGAACTTTGCTGCTGCAGAAGACTATCGATCATGAAAAGACAAAATGGTATCAGATAGATGTGATCGCTCAGGGAAGCCACAACGGGAGTGATGTAGCGTCACTGGTGTCGGTCAACATCCAGGTCCAAGATGTGAATGATAATCAGCCCGTGTTTGATGCAAACCCATACAGAGCCTTCCTGGCTGAGAACCTCCCTGCTGGAACTACTGTTATCCAGGTAAGAGCAGGAAAATATTGATTCTTTATATTTGGGACTTGCTTATAGTCACTGTGGATGGAAAGAGATAGAGAGAGAAAAGATAATTGCTTGTTGAGTCTCATGTTCAGGTAGTCAAATACCAACGCTTTGAGTTGGTAGGTTGAGATGGCCACCAACCAAAGCGTCACAGAGGCCTGAATGGCTGATATGTGTGTACATGTTTTTACTGTTGTTATGATTCAATAGATATGATAAACTAAAGGCTACATACTAATTGTTAACTGATTTAAATCTAATTTGGTATCCCTCAATAAGGCAGCAGACAAGTTAATTTCCACTGAATGTTCATCTTCACCCGCAGGTGACCGCCAATGACCCTGACACAGACACCAATGGTCTTGTGACCTACAGCTTGGAGAATATACCTGTTGACACCACAGCGGACATCACTGAGGTATTCTCCATTGATGGAGAGAGCGGCTGGATCACCACTGTACGGGAGACGGACTGCGAGGCAACCAGGGTTTACAGGTTCAACGTGGTCGCCACGGACCACGGAGGTGACATCAAGCTGTCGTCCAGCGTCCTGGTGGAGGTGACGGTGACTGACGAGAACGACAACCCGCCAAAGTTCTCAGATGATGTGTACCGCGGCTCGGTGGTTGAGAACAGCAGCCCTGGTGAAGTCATCGTCTCTATGACAACCACAGATGCTGACGTGTCACTGGAGAGCCGCCTTGTGACATGTTACATCACTGGTGAGTGTGTGTTCTTAGACTTTTGCCTGTGTGTGTGTGTGTGTGTGCGTGCGTGCGTGCGTGCGTGCGTGTACGTGTGCATGTGTGTGCGTGTGTGTGTGTGTGTGTGTGTGTCATCCAAATTACTGTCCCACTGAATATTTTCGACATTGTGAGCTTTATCAAGACATTAATGAGGTGAAATGAAATCTTGTGTTAAACGCCCTCAGTTGAGTCATGATATTATGTTATTCAGCCACAGATTAATCACAAAGAGAAGCAGTTTGACAAGCCGACGAGACGGGAATACCAACGAGTTGCCCTGCAGCTAACAACAAAAACAAAGCCTCATAATAATGCAAATGCTCCATTTTCCTCGAGACAGTCAAAGCTTAACTGTTTCTAAAGGGGCTCGCTGTCAAAACATTGTTTTAGAAAGTGTAACAGAGGAATATTTGCATTGGGATTATTTAGAAATGGTCTTGTCGACAAGAAAGACAACAGAAGCAAACATTGGATATTAAAGCTGCCCACCGACATTAATGATTGATGTGAGCAATTTATTTATTCAGAAGAATCTGTCCACAACAAAGCTGCTTCACACAACATAGTTCAATTACTTTGGTTTTCAGTAGTTTTTACATCAGACAGGCTGGTCTGGATCTCTCATGCAACCCACAGGTTTTGACTAGACCCCAAAAAAAGTTTCCAAATGGTCCAATGTTTTTTTAAAGAAAAAAAGTCAGACTTCTCTGATTCCAGCTTCTTAAAATAGAATATTTTCTGTTTGATTCCTCCTCTTTGACAGTAAACTGAATGTCATTGGTTTGTGGATAAAACAAGATTTAAGGATGTCTTATTTAAATCTGGGAAAACACTGACATTTTTCACCATTTTGTGGCCTTTTGTAAACCAATAACTAATCAATTAATGGATGAAAATAATCATTATTTGCAGCACTAATTACATTCATTCATCCGAATATGTTTTCAGACATTTTTTAGCAAGGAAAGTAAGATGTAATAAAGTAAAAATAAATAAAGAGCAAAATTCTTGTGGAAATACTACTTATTGATGTCGTATGGAGATTTTGTATCAACGGCTTCAGTACAAAAAAACCTCAACAGCCTTTAATGACCTGTCCCTCATCATGCTGCCGGCTGTTTATAAACAGTAGGAATTAATTAATGTTTTGTCATTGAAAGAAAACCACACAACTTGTACAACAACTTTTAATAGCTGTGAACAGTTTGCTTCTTGGGGTTGAAGTGTTTGTTCAGACTTCCATCAACGCATGACACCTGTCGAACAGGTGTCTGACTGACTGTGATGCAGCAAACAGACTGATATTCACCAGACAAGGTTAGCTGTCTAGTCAGAGAACAAATTGCTTAAGTTTTCATTAAAAAAAATAAATAAATAAATAAAATGTTTGTGAGAGAGAAAAGGAAACAGTAAAATGCAAAGTACCCAAGTGAGTCAGCCTAATGTTAAAATCTTCCCCCATGATACAAAATGAATGAGTAAAGATCCTGATGGCAAAGAGAAAAGATTGAATTATTCATCAGGAACAACAAGCCATCAGAACTCAATATCAAAGATGTTCCTGTATTAAATAAGAAAACAGGGAATTTAAGAAACTTTATATTACTCAGATGGTAATAGAAAGTTGGAGAGACACCTTAATGAATGCAAAGCAGGCGACCAACAAACGGCATAGCCAAGAAGAAACTTCTCTTTTATATGAATAACAGACATCACAGCACAGGAAACAAACATGCTTCATACACATTTTATACATTTATATGTATAAAATGTATATATTTCATACACATTCACAAACATTGTATTTTGTCTGTAGAACAACATAGATATTTGTCTATAATTTAAGATCGCCAAAACACTTGCTTTTAACTCTGTCAGGGGGTTTAATACAAGAGTGATGACTCTTGTTTCTTTCATTCTTTCTTCATTCGGTTTAACCCTTTCTTAACTTAAATATGTTCTGTATCATTTATAATGCAACTTATCCTAATAGAAGGCCATAACTGTGGCTTTAGAAATACTTAAACAGATAATCACTTTACAGACCTTCCATAATATCCTCATACCTAAATGACAGAATAGGTTGTTTGTAAGTCACTCCCAAAACGATGTATATCACAGTTCCCAAAACAACAACCAGGCGCAGGTTGGCTGTCTACTTAACTTAAGTTATGTACGTAACATCTTAACTATGTTAAACTAAAGTATGTTAGCTAAAATAACTCACTGTTGACTTGTGGTTTCTCATTAGACACAAACAGCTGTCTCCCAGCTCAAAGTCCTGGTTTTGCTTTAACCAACCCATCAAGTAGAAGTGCTTCTCCTTCAATGGATTTGTTCACTCTTTAAACTAGTTCACCTGACTTACTCCTTTGCGGCTACTATGGCCACTAGAGGTCTCTGTTTGACATCAGCTGATAAGTAAAATTTTGAGAAAATGTGTCAATTTTAAATTTGTAAAGTGATCAGTCCACCTTAAAGTCATTCAAAAGAAAAATAGACAGCAAGTATTTAGATTATTGGTCATATTTAAGCAAAAATATCAATTGACGATTTTACATTCTCAAATGTGAACATTTTTGAGTCTATCAGTATTTTCATTTGAATATTGGAGGGTATTATATAGCATTGTGTGATGTTAATTTTTAGATAGATTCGATATATCGAACAATATACACACATTTTTTTGCATTGATCCTTAAAACGAAGATATGTAAAGTATATTTTACAGTTTAACAATAAATATAAACTGTCAAAAATCACATCAGTGCATTGAAACAGTAAATTTCAGTGTGAATATAATCATTTCAAGTTACCCCAGGCATATTTTTGCATTATAATCTCTAAATAGAAAAACAAGGTTTTTTATATCTGCGCATGTTGGACAGTGCTGATGCTGAAATATATGCGATTGGCCAATATCGGGCCATTATATTGGCCAAGCGACATATTGGTCAGGCTCTAGTTTAAGACTTTAATTGTACAAAACATTTGAGGAAATTTTCTTGTGCTCTAGGTTGCTGTGATGTAAACCAGAAGAATGTACTTATTGAGATTAGTCAATATTGAAATTGAATTAATCATTAGTCGCAATCCTGTATTTTTTTTGTTGCTAAAATGTAGAGGACACGACGTTGATATCTATGAGTCTCCTTATACATTTAATTTGTCTCATTAAAGATGTTTCCAAATCAAAACTCTTATTCATCACATGCAGATGGAGACCCTCTGGGCCAGTTTGCCATCATCCAGGCTGACGAGGGCGAGTGGGGTCTGATTGTTAAAGAGCGTCTGGACAGAGAGACCAAAGACAGATACACACTCAGAGTCACCGCCACCGACGGGAAGTTTGAGGCTCCGGTTGTTGTAGACGTCCACGTGCTGGACATCAACGACAACAGTCCGCTGTGTGAGCAGGTGAGGAACGACAGAAAACAGATAATATTCATCAAAGCGTCACATTGTCACATTGTCACATTGTCAACAGCTTGTCAGACACGCTCTCACCTGGGAGAGGATTACAAGACAAATGTCTTCTTGTCTCCTGGGAACTGTTAAAGGAAATTAAATTTGACTGTCTTGGCACGTTTTCTTTTAATCTTTAATTGTACCAGTAATGTTTCTCAGTAAATTAAATCTTCATCACAATTTATAATAGACCCTGCCACTGCACAGTGTCTCCTAAAACCTCCACTAATAAAGAATCGTATGAGTCAGGGTTTCATTGGAGTGCTGTGATGAAGAACAACATTAGGACATACTGAATCTTTGTGGGGGCGCTTTGGAAGAAAATGATTAGTTTTACGACTATTGTCAAATATTCTTCAACCTGTCTTGTAAACCCTTGATTATTGGATGTAATCCGAGGAGAATTCCGTCCCTCTGACGCAGCTCCAATAACACAACTGAATACAGCACATTCAAATGCTCTCTGTTTGTATTTTAGTCTGCAGCCCACACACACATCAAAAACATGTCAATATCAATTCTGAAGGGAACGTCTGTACACGCAAAGTCATGAATGTAGCACTATTGTGAATTTGTCAAGTATTAACAGTTTGTTTTCTTCCAAAAAACTAATATTTGGAGTCAACAACAGGATGTTCTACAATAAAACTGTCAGTAACTCAGGCGCCATCACACACACAACAGCAGTGTACTGTCACTTCTGCTCAAACACACATCTACTCAATGCCAAAGAGGGAGGCAAATGTGTAACTACAATACACTATAATACACCTGTGCTGGACTTACATTACCAAATAGAAATACTTTCACATTATTGGATTAGACACAAAAGTTAGACTGGCTGTATACATACAAAACATTTAAACTAGCCACTTACCTGGAGGAAGCGTGGGAGATGAGGAAAAAAGCTCTTTATCAAGATAAATAGTAGATTTTTTTAAATTTGCAATTTCATACATGCATGGTTTTTCTTTTTGACTTCCCTGCAAGAAATTGGTGCTAGAGTATTTTGTACTTTAATTAATTGATTGTATTATTTTATTTTTGTTGATATTTATAAAACTGGAAGATGACATTCATTCTGTATTATGATGGTGTTTTATAATCCCATGTGGGATGGGCCAGATATTGGCGTGAAACAGAAAAAAGAATGTAGCTATGTTATTAATGAAATGACTTTTATTTTTCACGTTTAAAAGGAAATTGCCTTCCTTGTTGAGGAGCTACTTGACACTAAGTATCCCGATCAAGGACACTCAGACATGAGGAGGTGGGAGGTGAGCCACTAACCCTCCGATTAGTGGCCCCACTCTGCAGCCTGAGGAGGCACACTACCTTGTGGGAAGTGTTTCATCTGATGGCGACTCTCTAACAGCCAGCTGAATACTAAAAATTTCCCTTGTGAACGTAACCCTTAATGTAAAGGAAAGTAAATGTAACTGTAAACGTTTAAAATCAGAATTTCTTCTCTTCATTACTGGAGCCCAGCGGCAGTGCTGTTTTATTTATCCAGCTCTCAGGAGCACGACTGTGAAAAGTGCTATGCAAATGGGGGCCTGATTATTGTTATTATCCTCGTGTTCCAGCTGGTGTACACGGAGGCGGTGATGGAAAACTCGCCCTCCAGCATGTTTGTGCTGAAGGTTTCGGCTTCGGATCCAGACGTGGGAGCTAATGGCCAGATCTCCTACACCCTTCACGGCCCTGACGCAGACAAGTTCCATCTCGACCACAGGACAGGTATGACGGTGTGTGTTTGGGGTCAAAACATGAGTGCTGCCTCTAAGTGTGAGTGTTTGAGCGGTACCATCAGCTGCTCAGAGAGACTCTGTGCTGAAAAGAGCCAAAAACATTTCTACTGTCTTTTCTTTTTCCTCCCAGGAGCTCCTCACTGACATCCATCACACTTTATTTCTGTCATAACATCTTTCTGTCATGACTTCAGTGCCACTTGATCGGCTGTAAGATATCAGCTTTTATCCATGCTAGCAGACAGGATGTACACGCTGCAGGTTAAGTCAGTTCTAAGTGCTGTATCGTAGGCAACTGGACTTGTTTCAGTTTCTTGAAGATGTTTCACCTCTTATCCATTCTTCAGTTCTGATTTAGGTCAGTATTTTGGGCCCGACACTTCGGTGCAGATTGAAACATGACATCTGTTGGATCCCAATGGATGAAGAGTTAAATTACACCAGTTTTTGTTGAGAGCCAGTAAGTGCAAAATCTTCAGCTGTCCACCGCTTCAGGACTGGAAACATGTAATATTTACACTCAAAGCTAGGGGTGGTGAGTTTTTTTAAAAGCATTTTTTTTTTTTTTTATAATTGTTGAAAATCTCCTACTAAACAGTTAAAATGCATGTTATGATGCTAAATGTTACTCAGACATCAAAATGTAAATATCCAGCAGAGGTGGCAAAAGTTCAGATACTTTTGTAAAGAAAATACTCTGGTAAAAGTAGAACTTCTTCTCAACTTCTGTACTCAAGTAAAAGTAATTAAGTACAGCCTCTGAAAAGTACTGTAAGTGTCAAAGTAACAAAGTGTCCCTCTGAAGGACATTTTTAGCTATCATTTGTGGCCAAAGGTAACTGAAGATCACGTCATATTAATATAAGTCAAAGGATGTCAATAGCCACATTTTGGGTTTGTAAAGCGTCCCGAGCAGCAACAAAGTGAGAAAATAAGAAAATCCTGGCAGAGGGCTGCAGGGTCTCTGCAGATAAGAGACGCTAACACGCCTTTTCTCCCCATTCCAGTCTCCCTCTCTGTCTGTTTCCGTCTTCTTACGTCTTTCATGTCATTGTTTCATCTCGCTACATCCGCTGTGTGTGATGTGCACTGCTAGGTTGAAATCAGTCTTGTGATGTGGGGAAGGCGGCCTGCGATGACGCCAAATAAAAACAATCCATAATTTCCCTCAGGTGCAACTAAAGTTACGATCCTGTTTTGAATATTGTAAAGGCGAAAGTGAAACTATTTGTGTTCAGATGTAGGGAGGAAAAGTCAAAAGATGTCGGAAAAATAAAATACTCAAGCAAAGTACCTGAAAAATCTACAGAAGCACTCCCTGACCTGGCGGTAACACGCAGGTTCGCTAGCACATGTTAGCATGCTAACACGTGAGCACATTAGCGGAATAGAAGGGCCTGATAACTTAGAGCTGAGCCTGATGAGCTTTTATTTTTGCATGACAACAGGTGGGTAATGTGTGAAATGAAACATGAAAGTAATCTGTAGAAAAGTGCAAACCAGGTGTCAAACTTATTTTGATGGATTGTATAAATCTTTCCTCAGGTGAGCTGTTCACTCTGGCCGTGTTGGACCGGGAGAAGGAGGTCCAGTACAACATGGTGGCGAAGGCAACGGACGGCGGCGGGCGGTCATGTCAGGCAGACATCCTGCTGATGATACAGGACATGAACGACAACCCGCCTCACTT
>OMLP01015885.1:0-29970 GCA_900302685.1 Spondyliosoma cantharus
TGGAAATAACCTTTAAAATCTTCTATATTCCCCTCAGGTAATTTGAAGGTGTGATAACGCAGATGTCACCAGATAAAGAAACCAGAATAACCAAATAAAAGAAAAATCCTCCTCCTCTGATCCTTCTCAGCTCCTCTCTCAGTTTAAAAAGACGCCAGTCAGGGAAGTTTCTCCGTGATTCACTGAACTACGCTCTCATCGTAAGTGCTTCCTGAAGGCCAGCTGTCAAAATGAGAAGCCGCCGCCGGGTGATGAAACACTTCCCCGGTAAGATAAAAACTACATATTGATAAAGAGGCGATGAAGCCCCAAAAAAAAAAACACAAAAGGATCATTTATATCAGGAAACAATCAAGAGTCCTCAGACGATCTGCCGGAGGAGCTCAGAGTGAAAGATCGTGAGAGACAGAAATCTGTCCGTCCAGGAGGAGTGACGGAGACAGATAGCCCAAAGTCCAGGAAGAATCCATCAGAACGCTCCGACATGAAGAGACAGCCAGCACACACACACACACACACACACACACACGGTACAGTAGAAATCACACACACACATTCAGACTCAAACAGGGATTGATTTTAATATCAGATCTGCGTCTTCAAGAAGTAGAGATTAGAGCAGTAAAGCGTAGCCTGATGAAGGATCGTTTAAATCAAGATACATTTGAAATGTTTTGAAACCGAGCCCACGATTTAATAGTCGTGTTTTGCTCTTGAACTCCTCGTAAAATCACACATCGTGTTAAATTGGAAGCGCGCCCTCCTTTATTAAGTCTTCTGATTAGTTTCCTTTCAGTGGACGGAGTCTCCTTTTGTGGAGATGAACCCTGAACGCACCTCCGTGACTCAGACAAACCAAAAATAGCTTCACAAAGTGAAAACAGCGTGGCGGGGCGGCGCGGGGGGGTTGGGGGCTTTTTAGAGTAGCCACCTCCATCACGAGCCATTGAGCCCGGTCCATTTGCTGCTCAGTGAGCCGAGCCAGCGTCCAGGCTGCATCACAACACATTACACGGTGACAGGACCCCGCCGTCCGCCAGCCAAACACCGTGAGAGCCAGTCAGCCGCATCAGACGCCAACAACAACAAAAAGCTACTGTATAAATCTGTTTTGACAAGCAGTAATTGTGCATCAGGAGCTCTCTGGGTGAGTAAAACACTGAGGCTGATTGTCTCTAAATAAATATTGACTAAAAATGTGCAGAGGCATCCCGGTGTTCGTCACGGCCCGGCCCTCCCTCCAGCCACGACAATCGCTCTGTAATTATGACCCTCGCTCAGCAAATACGGTTCGTTTAGCAGCGTTTTCTCCAACATCTCATTGTTTTCTTCTCATTAGGTCGTCTTCATGGACTACTTATCACCGTGCAGAGACGATAATGAGTTTTGGAGGGAGTGGGTCGGGCTGCGGTTGATGGGTTGACACCAAACGCCGGTAAGTGGCCGCGTTACGGTGGAGCACGGGACGCCAACGAGGGCCACGCTGAGGGGACGTCTAAAAAATCATGCAATTCTAAGAGCTGCTGCATGAGGAGAAGCTTTGTGCAACGGAAACGGCAAATTTCTAACTCACTTGGTGCCTTCTTGTAAATTCGGCATTAAACACAAAACATGAAGTCGTTTGCTTCGTTGTTAAAAGTGTCATTTGGTTGCAGCATCGTTTGAACACAATGTTTCAACTTATTTCACCATTTAAACTTAATTCACGAAAGAAGAACATGTTTAATTTTAGAAATACAGCAAACACTAACCAGTGAAGGCTACTTCTTTGAGAGAGTCCCCAGACTCCCTTATAAAAATGCTCAATTTTGTGAGTTTGAGTCACAAAAAACGTTAAAAAAAAAGCTCTCCGTGACAGAAATCCCTTTTTTTTGTGTCTGTTTGTCCGAGGTATGTAGAACAGGGAAGTAAGATCTGATCACAAGTTATCGCTCTCACTGTCTGTGTAATAAAGACAATTAAAATCCCTGAATCAGGTCAGAAAGATGAAGAGACAGAAGCAGAAAGCAGAGACAGAAGAAAGGACATGCTGAGCTCCTGCTTGTATCTACAACTGTCACATAAATGTCGCAGCATTGACGAGAAAAAGTTTCCCAAAAACTGAAATCCTCGTTGTCTCACGCTGTGAACGTGTGAAAACTGTGAACAGAGACATCAGCCGAACATCTGCTCGGAGCTCAGAGACGAATCGCCTCCCTCGGTCTTTTAATCACGCTCATAAATCTTGATTAAAATAAGAAGTTGGGAGTTTGGGACGGTCCGGAGCGTCTGCAGGGTGACTTCACTGAATGTAAAGTCACAATCTCACCTCCAGCCGAAACTGTCAACATGTTAGTTTAGCTCTAGTTTGGACCCGAGACCCCTGAACTGATTTCTATTTGCAAAATCAATTATTGTAGCTGTGAGCTTCCAGCTGCTCTCCTGATGCACCTGGACAAACGTTTCTTGTAATGCAAGACGCCTTACATTTGTTTTTATTCTAGGAAACACCAGCTTTTAAACATCTGCCGTCTTGTAATTGGCAGCATTTAAGTGAACATCCATCCCGACCCCGTGAAGCTCAGGTGTCGTATGCAAAGATCAATGCCGTGAAAAATACAGACATACCTACGCTCTGGAATATAAAAGCTCCCGAGTGACATGAACCAATCGCGTCCTCCTCAGGTGATTTGTGTTTGAGACAAAATGTCGTCGATACCGTCGGCTTCTCTCGGGAGCTTTTAATTCCGGCGAGCAGATAACTTTTTATCTCTCACAGAGCCGATATGAAAACTCATCCCGGACGCAAAATTAAATTAAAATATACAGAAACTGATTTGAATTTTCTTTCTGGACGCTGATGATGAATGACAGCGAGCGGCTTTTCTGAAGGCACGAATACAAACTGATTCCTGGCGACATGTTTGCAGACGAGCCAGGAATAATGAGCGAGCGAGCGAGCGAGCGGGGGTGGACTTGATTATTGGCACAAACTTGGAAAAAAGAAGGGATTATCCTTTTTATTATTCTGCTGTTTCGCTCGCCGTGAATACAAACAAAAGGAACCAGTGGATTCCTGTCTCTGTTTTCCATCTGGTGTTTTGAAGTCAAGAAGACGGAGTGTCGCGGTTTCACAAATGGGACCAGCCAGAGCCGACGGTAACAAGGCCACCGGGGGCTGAGCGGCGCTCCCTGCGGACCGGCCTCAGCAGGAGTAATGAAGTCATGGAGGACCGCTGATATTGAACCACTTGTGCCTGGTAAACATCGGGACGGTAGATGTGCGGAGGGACCAGAGATGCAGAGCTGGGGACAACTTAACCCCTCAGCCGAGCTCGCCGCTGGACTCATGTTGACCGCGATGCTGTCGTGTGGCGGCGTGAGCCGGGTCAGGAGGTCGCGTTCAGATATAGACAAATGAAATGATGAGCGGAGGAGAGGTCAGCGCGCAGCAAAGGGTTTAAAAGGGTCAGTTCATCCAATTTTAAAAAACAAATATGCCCTCCTCCACATCTCTGGTTTATAGATCTGAGCTTTGCTTTGGTTTCATCAGCCCAGGTGTTGAAATGAGATCAGGGATGTGTTCTGTGTCCCGTCTGACGTTTTTTTCAAACCCTCTTTAAAAAAGGCAACCGCGGCCCACTCACGCATGACTAAAAACTAAATTGCTGCGTATCAACGCCTCGTGGTTGCTGCCTTCACGAACTAATCAAGAGGCAGCATTTAAGAATTCACACATGCCTTCCTGTAAAAGAAGGTTTTAAGATGTAAAAGATGCAGCTGGTCTGATTTCAAAAGGCAGGGAGATCCACAGTCGGGGGGTTCTGACTGCAAAGGCCCGGCCGTCTTTAGTTGCAAGTCGGGATCAGAGCTGCATCCATCGATCTTAAAGCATAAAAATGTCTCTTCCTAAGGAAAGTTGATTGCAGCCTCTTCCCCAGAACTATGATTAGTAGCTCGAGTCGGACTCCCACCAAAAGCTTCATCATATGTTGCAACGACAATCACACGACGAGCAAAACCAGCAACGAGCTGGTGGTCGACGACAGTCCTTCAAATATGGATGTTGCTGCAGAGAACAGCACACAAGATCTCTGCAAATCAGCACAGTTTCATGATCGGCGTCACCGAAATATGATCACAGTTTAGGTCGAAGAGCCCGGCAGCAGAGGAGGAAGTGAGGAGAAGTCGTATAAAGAACATGACGTCTGTATAGGAAAGGGGGGCAGGGATGGTGGGCGGATTAAAGGAGAGCAGGACTTCATGACATGGTATTACTTGAGCCGTCTCCTGCATGAATTAATAAAGCTAAATCCTGCACTCTGGAGACGCGGTCACATGCAGCAGAGCAGAGAAAGAATGAGCTCCTGCCGTCATGAACACCTTTCTCGATTAATCACGCTTGAGCGGCCGGCGGGAGACGCCGGGTCGGGTTATTCAGGCGGGCTGCCATGGGATGGGAGGACGAGGGAGGAAGGGAGGCTGGGATCTATGTGTATGCAAAAACACTTTTATATGCATCTTTCAGGAGATCGCTGTACGACGAAGGTCCAGTGTGTGTGTGCTGCTGCTGCTGCAACACCCAAATCAAAACGACGTTTGTGCCAAATGTGAAGAAATTCCTGCAATCTGTTCCCGAGATATCACGTTCGCAAGCTCTCTAGTTTAAACTGAATTCTTTATCTCGTTTCTCTCCCTTCTTATCGTGATCGTGCACGTTAATGTCACATGTTACTGGGATTCCTGGTGGAGGTCACGGGTCAGAAACATTGCAATAAAGGAGCACAACGGCTGACTGTGTGCGTGCAGTGTTAATGTGAAGATTCATCTCAGATATTCAGAGCTCACTTCCAGCTCAGTTACGGGAATCTGAGAGGCCACAGGGGTCAAATAAACTGCAGGATGCACCTTTAAAAACAGAGCGGTCGTGACCTGCTGTCTCGTTCTAACAGCCTGTAAAGAGTCGCTGCTCTTTGATTAGACCTTGATGGTCCGCCTGCCCTGTACAGGCTGTGAGCATCAGATGACACCTGCAGCAGACATTGATCGACCTTCCAGCTCCGGGTTTCGTCTGACTTCGGCTCAGCCAGCCGGGTTCTGCGGCTCGGGGAGGATCTGAGGTCGAGCTGACACCAGTTAGCAGCCTCTGCGTAAAGGGGATCCAACATCTGAGGGCACCGTTCACATCCTCCGCTTTTCTTCACTGCGGTGGACTCGGATCAGCAGGTGAGACGGGTAACGCAGCGCCGATCAAAGCTCACGTGCTCGTGGTAATCGCAGCTTGGCCCAATTTTCCCCACTGTCAGCAATTATAGCTGAGGACGACCGATCCATCGAGCCTGGCACCTGCTTGATTCAATTATCCCCGCGCCACCCGTCTGACTGCGGGCTCCACGCGTTCTGCTCCGGCATAAATTACCAGAGAAGAAATTAAAAAATTATAATAAAAATAGGAGTGATTGCCTCCTTTAGAGGCTTTTCACCGTGGGAACCGCTGGAGATTGGGTTCATAAATGAATGAGCGGGGAAGAGATTCACCGCGAGGACGATTACAACTGCCGATAATTATGGAAATGATGTGCGAATCGCTACACGGCCGAACCCCCGGGTGATTTACACGCCGCACATAAACGATATAAAATAGATGAAGCCGATATTAATTATTTACGGCCGACTGTAATGTTGTGAAATTGATCGCCGCTAATGTTTTCAGTGTTTCTCCAAGTCTGCACTCAAACACGTGCCAATGAGTGCGCTCCAACGTTCACACACACACTCGGGCAGATACTCTAATCTATATACGGACGCCTGCTGTGCACTAATCTGGAATAAAAGAAACACAGCAGACGCGTAAACAACAACAACAGAGAGTTGAGTGTCAGCGAGGTGTTAATCCACCACGAGGCTCCGAACCGGGTTCAACATGAGCGCCTCGTTTCCAAAAGATATCCTGTCATTCGGTGTTGTGGTGACGGCAGCGGGGAGCACGATCTGTGTGAAAAAGCAAACGTGTGCGAGTTTATTTTTCACCCTCGTCTCCTCGCAGTGCTGCAGTACGGCCCCGTGTCATCCCTTCATGACGGCAGCCAATCGACGCGAGGTGAAGGTGTCCGGCGAACGCGTGTTTGACGTGCTAGCTTGTGTTTTCTGCAGGTCAAACAGCCACAGATGTCAAAATCCTCGGTGTATGACCCAGATCAGTTTAAGCCCTTCATATTTTGTCATTCTGTTCCAGCTTTTTAAATGTGCACTCAGCTGCTTTTCTTTGTCACGTACGACAGTAGAGTCTTTGAGTCTTTGGACTGTTTGCTGGGTGAAGGAAACAATCTGAATTTATTGACATTTATTGACATTTTTGAGACTAAATCAATAATGAAAATAATGCTTAGTTGCAGCCCTATAATGAAAAAGATGAAGAGGATCATTTAATATATCTTTGTATTGATCTGCGACAGATCTGCCCTCCGAGGCTGAGTTCATTGCATCATAAAAGGCTGCTGGCTCGTTCACTCCACTGCTCACCGGCATCCATCAGGACACGATGCTAACGCAGTCGCATCCATGCAACGCTGCATTCCTGCCGGTTGGACTTTCTAGCTTTTTCTAGACCAAGTTCAGCTGCTCCTGCTCAGCATTTCCCGTACATCTCCCACAGCATGACTATTACATGAGCAGAGAATTAATTGTAGCGCACTCATTTATCCAGATTTCCTCCCCTTCCATCCGTCACCCGTCTCTGCAGAAAAGTTTCTTTTCAGCGACAGAAAATACGCCTCGTTCTGATGCAACTCCATCGACACTGTTCTGAAAGTGCGTCATCGGGCCACCAGGTGCAGAAGTCTCTCCAGCGAAGCAGTACGTTCGCTTCTGACAAACATAATGAAAAAAAACTCCCCTAAAAATAGGAGTTTTTCGAGCCTGGTGATATCCACTCACAGCTCGTTGCCATGTCAACGAGCTAAGCGAAGGGCAGGTCAGGGTGAAAGAGGACGGAGGCTTCCCTCCTCTCCGCCGTTAAATGTCTTGAGAATAGACTCTCCTGACAGCCTGAGGAGAGCGAGCCGACATCCATCTGTCCATCCGGCTGATCGCTGATATGTTTCCTCTGGTCGGAGAATCACAGCATTTGACAGGTAAAAGAGTAACAGCACGCTGCGATCAGCTTGTCAGGGCGAGAGAGAGAGCTGCGAGGTCAGTTCTTCCAGGAAACGTCTCTTTTAGAGAAACAGAAAAGGATCCCAGATGTTGTCTGAAGCTTATAACAAGAACACGAAGCTGTAATACGACACATTTCCTCCTCAGTCGGACGCTTATCGTCCTCGCCAACCCACTTTACTCTCTGTTAAAGTCAACCATGCCCGACAGAAGGCTTTCCACAGGTTGTTAGTGGTCTTTTCATGTCAAAGTAAGATAATCACCATGTTGAGAACTGTTCAGCTTGTGACAATAGCCGTCTTTTCATAAAATAGCCTTTTATGGCTCTGGAGGACTCTGTACAGTCTGAGACAATTACTTTAGAGTGACATAACTTCTTCCACTTTGAAATAACAGTTTTATCACAGACGGTCTGGTGAAAAGACTATCGAGTTGCTTTATTAGAAGTGTGGGATTCATGGTTGTTGAAGTTTGACTCGTACTAAGGAGAAAGGGAAGGATATAAATGTATTTTCCTTTGTGTTAACAGGTTCGTCTGCATCTTAAATCAGAGGCTTTATCTTTATTAAAGGTCTCGGCTCTCCTCTGCCTCCTCAAACAAGACAGAACAGAAGAGACGTCTTTAAACTCGGTTGGTCAGGAATGTCAACGTCTGTGGTTTTGATGATCTGATGATCAGTCACATCTGTCCAATAAATTACTTTCTATGATTATCAGTTCCTCTTTTCTTGTTTCCTCTCCTCTTGTTTCCTCTCCTCTTTTTTCCTCCCCTTGTTTCCTCTCCTCTCCTCCCCTTGTTTCCTCTTTTCTTGTTTCCTCTCCTTGTTTCCTCTTTTCTTGTTTCCTCTCCTTGTTTCCTCTTTTCTTGTGTCCTCCCCTCTTGTTTCCTCCTCTTGCTTCCTCTTTTCTTGTTTCCTCTCCTTGTTTCCTCCCCTTGTTTCCTCTTTTCTTGTTTCCTCCCCTCTTGTTTCCTCTTTTCTTGATTCCTCTCCTCTGGTTTCCTCGCCTCCCCTCTCGTTTCCTCTCCCCTCATTCCCCCTTTTCTTGTTTCCTTTATTTGTTTCCTCTTTTCTTGTTTCCTCTCCTTGTTTCCTCAGAAGGCACCAAGAGACTGACGCTGTGGACGAAGCCTTCAAAAGATACAGAACGAGTCAGTTTGTATAAATACAGACACAACCACGCCTGCTGGCTTGTCGGTGCGTTTAGCCTTCATGACAAATCCCACACATCATTAGGCAGGTTAGATTTGCTTTGTTTTCCTTGAGGCAAACTGAAGAAGCTGAAAGCTACTTCTCTTCCACGTCAGCTGCACATGTAGCAGGACAGAAATCCAGATTAATTAATATCCAAAACATCTGAGCGCAGTTTGCTTTCTGCTCAGTGACAAGATCCATGTCTGGAGAGTCACTTCGCTCCAGGACTTTGTGGTGAAACAGCGCAAGGAAAGCAAGAAAATCCTCCTCCTCCCTGTACATTTATTATTCAGAGCACCAAGGTGCCCACTGTGCCCGCCCCGCCATGTTTAGCATTCTGTTACAAGGAACGCCCTGACTTTGCGAAGCTGCTGAGTGGAGGACGGCATTGTGATTAAGGAGAATACGACCGTGAGGCGGTGAATGGTAATGCAACCTCCAGAGGACGGAGCGATGAATGTACGCAGTCAGGAGACTCACAACCAATCACGCTCCTACAGTATCGAAGCACAAAGGAGGCTGACAAAGATGGAGCAAAAAAAAAAAAATGCACAGGTGGTAAGAGAAGGTCACTGCAACTAATCCTTGGACGAGCCGGGAACATGTGGGTGGATTAAGTTCACAAACAATCCTCTGAAGGTGGTGCTGAGCTGTCCGTAAGCGAAGCAGGCAGCTGTATCAAAAACCCAGAGGAGCTGCCGAGTGTCCAACAACAGAAGACTGTAGTCGCGGCTCCCTGGGGTAAAATGTGAGCAGCTGCATGAATATAAAGCAGGGTACAGCTGAAAAACTCCAAACGTGCTCAGAACAGTTTTAAAGAAAGTTTTCCAAAAGAAACTTGGAACCTGGAAAGAAAAACCAAGAGAACTAAACTTTCACAGGCGTGAGCTGCATGTCCAACAGCGTCGTAACAGTCAGACTTTGTTTTGTTTGTGGAAGTCACCCATGCAAATAGCACTTCCTCTGTTCTTATGCATCAAAGTAAAAGCAAATTGTACATATATTTTGTATATAATCATTATTCGATGGGTCAACCAATTAGCAAATCTGATATTAAACATTCTTCAGATCAGAATCAGTTAATTTCTTCGTATCTGATAAAATAAGTTACTTAAATATGTGAAAAAAAAGTAGTAAGTAAAGAATAAATACCTCAGAATCGCATTTTTTTGTCGCACCAGAACTGGGCGTTTGTTCAGGAGACCTTCAGACGTTTGTATCCGTTTAGTAGCAACCAAAACAGGATGTTGGATCATATCCTTCCCTGATCGTGGCGACCAAAACAAGGTATTTTTAGCCAAATTGTGCCGATCTCCAAACCCTAAACACGTGGTTTTCTGTGTATAAACCGAACCAGAGCGTAAGCACGGCCTTGTGACGAGAGGGAATTAGAAAATTCAACCTGAACAAACGTAAAGCTGCAACAAAAAGAAACATTTAGCTATAACTTATTTGTGGTTTTGCAGAAACACACTTAGCTAACGTTCATCCTGGAGATCGGGGTGCAAAAAGAGACTTAGCTTATCCTGCTCACAAGCAGGACGGCAAACTTGACCACTTGAAGGAGGTGAGGAAGTCAAGGACCTGAGTTCAGAGCGTCAGACTGTCTCCTGAACTGGACCGGTTGATGTTGAGTCGGAGAGAGAGAGGGTGGGGAGAGAGGCCGGGCAGATATAATGAGGGAAATGTGGTGGAAAATTAGGGTGGGAGGAACAGTGAGAGGAGATAATGAGGGAGAGGAGGACGGGATGGGATAGGGAGGAAGAAGTGACAAAAAGAGAGAGCAAGATGGCTCGTTGTGGATTAGTGGACTAATCGGCTCTCTGTTGCCGCTGTCAGAGCGAGAGGCCACACACAGCACAGCCTCCCACAGGATCACAGAACACAATATACAGCTCACCCCCTCTCTCCCTTTCTCTCTCCCCACTCCTTCACCATCCGATTGTTTCTGGTTTTATTTGTTTCTCACTTTCTCTGCAGCGCTTGCTTTCCAAACTAATCAGGACATCTGAGCTGAGAGGCCAGAGGGGAGACCGACACCCCGAGCTGCTTCCTTCTCTCTCCGTCTTCCCATCCTTTTTCCTCCCTTCCCTTCATTTCCTGCCTCCTCTAGCACCCCCGCTCTATTGTCCTTCCCTTTATGTTCTCTCCTACTCCTCATTCCCTCCAGCTCCCTCATCTTATCCCCTTCCTCCCTCATCTCCCGGCATCATTTTCATCAACCCTCATCCCTCCCCCTCGGGCCTCTGCGCAGCATTGGATAAAGTGGGATTGGGTGGATGGGTGGGGGTGTCGGGTCAGGAGGACTTCCAATCCACTCAGTGAAACCCGAACTCGTCTTGGGATTGTGCGAGAGTCCTCGCTGGAGCGCTTTCAGCATCAGGCGGGGTTTTAAGTCGGATAAATACTTTGCCAAGGGCGAGAGCATCGTAGAGGAGAACTTTCCTCTGTGCTTTCCTTCGCCGCTCGCTTCCTTCTTTCCTTTCATCTCACCCAACACCCCTTTTATTCTCCTCTCCCGCTGAGTCTGGTAAGTCTCTTCCGCTTAGGATACGCAGCCATCAAGCCAGGGTCCCCGGGCCAAGTCGGCCGCATCCTTCCTTCCGCCCGGCTGCGCGCATCACTGGCACCACCGAAGCATTTTGAGCCCAGGTAATACCCATAATTCCCTGCGAGCTGGAGGCTGTCAAGTGAACCTCGCTTTTTTCTTGATACCCCACCATCCCCCCTTCTCTCACCTCACTTTCCTCTTCTCTCTGCAAAAAGAAATACTCATCTAACAAAGTCATTTCATCTGTATCGAGTCTCACAGATTCAGCCCAGCTGCCAGAATAAAATTTCTGCAAACCACAGATACATTGAAGATTGTACAATTCCTAGGAAGAGACTTTCTACAATCTGTATCGTATAAATTTCACATTATATGTGTATGAGCTGCCAAGCCAGAGACCACTGTTCCCGTTTCCTATAACCGCTGGATATTCTCAACCATATACATATTTGGACATTTCCGGCCAAAGTGGAAACGATAAAAACAGATATTTTTAACAAATCGTTGGCACATTTTCCCGCTGTGATGGTGACGACAGAACCAGGCAATTTAAGACAAAACAGAACTGGATATATTACCAGATATATGTGCCAACAAAACCAAATATATTTCATGAACATTGGAACATTTCCAGCCGTGTTTGTGGCAACAAAACCAGATATTTTTGACAAATCATTGGGAGATTTTCCAGCCAGGTATTTAAAGCCTAAACAAGAACCCCTAATCAAGTGGTGTTTGTTCCTAAACCCAACCAGATCATAGGAACAGCATAAATTTGAAGACCAAACCTAAAGAAACACAGAAAGTTGCAAGAAAAAGCAAATTATTGTTTGGCGAATGGGTTCATGCAGTGAAACCTGCATCCTGCTGCAAGAGTCAAGCTACAAAATCATCTTCTTTATAAAATGGATGGATAAAAAGTTACCTTTGGGGAGATTTTGCAGAAAGGTGATTGCATTTAAACTTTTCTCTAGTTTAATTGAGAAATAACTCAGAAACTCGACACTAGATTAAACCACTGGTTAACACAGACGCCAGAGCTTTAACTGCAGCTCACTGTGCAGCCGGGATCAGAACACGGGCTCTTTCCCATCACTTTGAGGTTTTAACCTGCCTCACCTATAAAAGTCCAGGTTTCCTGTTAGATTACTTTCACATCTTTCTGTTCTGTATAATGAAAAAACACTAGCAGGGCGATGATAACAGTAGGAGCTGATGATTCGTTTTCTCTCTTCCGATACCTCTGATGACTTGATTTTCACCTCGACAGATAAATAAAAACATGGTCCTGCAGTTCAGGAAGGAAAAAGCAATCACCTCTCTCAGCCAATTAAATCAACGTGCCAAGGTTTACAGTGAGGATTATTGAATCTACTCTGGAGAAATTTTTAGACGTTAGACTCTGAGCTGAGCTCTGCTTTGTGTAACCTTTTCAGCTGGTGTCAAGAACAAGAATGCAGAACATGGCAGTGTCAGTCGGAGCAGGAAGATTATAGAAATCAAAACAGACAAGTTTCAGCTTAATAGAAAGGTCTTTAAAAAAAAGCTCACACAATCCTTCTCAAGCTGTAATCACCGCCTGCACTCTGGAATCACTGTTATACCTTAAGTGCATGTTACTGGAGACAAAGCGTCAAAACAGTCTTTCATGTCCTCTGTGATCAAACTGCTTAATAGACGTCTCTGGCGACATGTCATCATTTTTGAATGAAGATTTTGTCAGTTGAATTTTTGATAACAAGGAAGATGGCGTGTTCGTCTTCGGGTTGAAAAGTTCTTTAAACTTAGGAGACTCAGACTCGACTGAATAGATGATGAATACGTGGCTGTCAATATAACATGAAGGAAGTTTTTCATAAAAATCTTCTTAAGGTTTTTTTTTTTTATCTTTCAATGACTGCTTTACTTTGTTTCGTGTTAATATGTATACTGAGACAGAATATAAATAAACTAAACCGTAATCTAGAAATCTGGAGTTCAGTCTGAACTGGATGGCTGTAGTTACCCCTAAAGTCCACCAGATCCGTGTTCGGTCCGTCTACGCTCCGCCGTGTTGCAGCTCCGGCAGTCCGGACCCTTCATGAGCAGATACGCAAGGCTTCTATTTCTGCAAGATGTCGGAGCATGACACAGCAATTCAGCCGAATTCAGCACGGAGCAGACAGGAAGTCTCACACCGAAACAACAACATAACATCCGGTTAATTTTCGCCAGTACAAAAATCTCCAAAAAATAAAATAAAATATTCAGCACTGGGTCCTTTTCGATGACATGTGACAGTTCATCAGAAATAAGACGGAAAAACAAACACGGACAGGAAGTTGAATGTAAAACATATATATATATATATATGTATAAACTTTCAACATAAAACAGGGAATCAACTGAATTGAAACCCAGAACCATGACAATACTTGGCAAACTATGGGACTCACAAGAATAAGAGAGCAGTGTTACTCAGATATGATAGTTATTCATGTGTTAAAGAGAGTAAAGTGTTATCAGCACAGATGGAGGCTTTTTCTCTTCTGTACGAGGGGAAACCATAAACATATTTCTTATTAAAGGTGTTTTAGGATCCCGTGTGGGATGTTATCATGTGAGCTGAGGGTATGAAACCTATAAATACATCCCTCTGCAATGCTAATGATATTATGTAATTACATATAATGAAATGATATGGAAATTATTATGGACGATTATGCTAATCGCTCTTTAATGGTGCCGTTTAAAGTTTCATGGTCCTATACGTTCACTGTATGTGCAGCGATGTGTGCCTCGCACGGGGCACCATCGCATGTGTTCAGATATGTATGTGTGTTTCGTCTGATGCCGTGCCCTCTAACACCGGGGTGTGCACCGGTTCAGAAAAGCCACTCAGGTCCCTGCTGATGGCTGCAGATACAGTTAAGTGGTCCATTAATCCTGAACAGTCTTGTGATAAACAGGGTGCGTGACATGTGGGAGGACAGCTGAGGGGAGACAGACAGAGGGACGGAGGAGGAGTCGCAGAGATCGGTCTCTGCGCAGTAATAGAAGGACGAGTCGTTCAGATGTCGGCATGCACACAGTCATCTGTTTCAGGCCGGGTCGATTATATGAGATGCAGACAGACGGACAGACTGGAGGACGGATGAAGACAGAAGGCAGAAGGACAGAGGGACATGTGATCAGATAGGAAGAACCAGGCAGGCTGGTACAGCTTTTAGTTTCTCTGCTCTCCACCTTTGGAAGAAGCTTCCTGAATATCTGAGGTCTTCTCAAACTTTAAATCAGTTTGTTTAAATCAATTAAAACATTAAAGCTAACTGTGGCTTTACAATACATAGATTTACAGTACAGCATGCCTCTCCTTGGCACAACCTACTACACTTGTGTTACATTCTCCATCAAAGAAGTACGACTAAAGAACACAAATCTTTGCCAAACTAAAATCACATGACTTTTTGGTTTGTTTAAGCAAGAAATTTGAGAATCTTAAAACACCTCTATAGTACTTCAATTAAAAAAATCAGAGGATGGATCTTTGATCTGACTGAGGATTGTTAGCATTGTTTTCATAAATCAAAATCACTAAAACACAAAATCTGCTCCAATGCAAAATTCTCCAACAAATCAGCCTAAACTTAAATCAAAACACTTCTTTTTAAAATCACAAAACCAAACAAAGAAATTAATAAGAAATAGACAAAACCGGTAACCAGTAGAGAAGTCATGACCACATATATATATATATATATATATATATACACACGTTTTATGACCACCTACTGGATAAAACTAAAGTCTACAGTCTACAGAGTGTGAAAGTATTTCTAAATTATCCAGGTGTATGTGTTTTCTATCAGTCTTCCAGAAAACAAAAGTTATAAACAAGAGTTACGTGCTTGAAATGAGCCGTGATTCTTCTTTCAAGATGGATGAAAGCTCTCAAGTCTGGAAAATCTTTCACAAAGATACCGCTCAATCTTTGTACCTTTACAGGACACTGTGACACTGTATTAATGTAGGCATTGTCACATCACATAATTGTCTGTTTCCTGCTGATTGGTACCGAACGTTGTGACAGGCGTCAGGCATTCCCAAAGAAGAAGTCTGTCAGCAGAGGGAGGAAAGAAAAACAAATGCAGGGAAACCTCTTTTTTCTTCTTGAAATGGTGATCGACAGTGAATATCTGCCCTCATGCCTGGAGACACGTCTCTGTGTATGCGGTTGCTTAAATGAACTAAAACGAAAGCAGCGCTGGAGGCTGTCAGCGCAGGTTGATGATGCCTGGCTGCCATCATCCAGCTCCAATGAAGCTGCACAGATGGAGACGTGTCAGAATGAGCTGGGCTGAGGAAACCGATGGCAGGAAGGTTTACAGGGAAGTCGCTCCAAATCTGGATATTAATCAGATTCCTTTGACGTATAAAAACGTATATCTGTGCCATGATGGTATACTCTGTGGTGGTCTCAACTCAGCGTCAACTGATTAACTCATCCAGCTACACATAACGATGCCAGACTCGTCGCCTCCAAACTTGGCTTGTCAATGCTTCACCACAATCAACCAGAGGGCCAATCAGGGCTCACCAGGGCTGAGCTGTCTGCCATTTTCCCTCCAGACGAGACATCTGTGTTGTACTCGGCCTCCTGTCGCCAACCGAGAGCATTTGTCAAGAGAGATTAACTTTTGAATTAAAAGACGAGGGGGTCGGAGGAGAGTTTAAACAGGCAGCCGACCTGTCATGCAGCGTTTGACCCAGACTTCATCTTTGGTATCGATTACTCCGCTTGTCTCAAGAAAATATTTGCACATATTTGACGTCTCACCAAACAAACATTTCATCTTTATTCTATTTCTGTAAACATGAATGTTTAATAAGGATATCTTTGGTCGAAATGAGGTCTCTGTAGAACTGATTTGGTCAGTTCACTCAAGGTTTACATCTAAAATCAACTTCAGACAATGAAACAAACTGTTTTGAAAAGGAAAAGTTGCAGCGGTGTGAACCGGCTCATCTCAGCTCGCCTGAAATCGGCTGATGGAGTCACCTGTGACTCAGCTCGACAAGTCGCCAGTGGCTGTTTTAATATACAATTATATCATACAGCCAATCAGTGTCTCATAGAGGCTACAAATTATACCCAGCTATTAAAAAAGGCAAAGCGCCGGCAGTTAGAACAGAAGTACAGAGCGTCATCGCTGTAAAGACGTACTTGCATCGGTTTCAACTCGTCTCTTTGTGAATCTTTGGCCTCTGGACCAAAATCAACTTATGGTTTACATTTACAAACAAAGAAGCCTTTATCAACTTATATTTATTATTGGAGACTTTTGGTCATTAGAAGGACAGAAATCTACAAAGTTTCCTGTCGAGTCTTCAGTTGATAACACTGCACTTCTTTATAAACAATGATCAAAAGCTACACAGAAATCCTTCTTTATAAGTCTGGGATTTTCTTATTTCCTTCCCCTGTTAAAACCTGGCACCTACTTTTCCCATAATGCAACTTGATTGCTGACAGTTGAGTGGACATTAAGGTGTGTTATGCTATGCTTTGCTAATCCAGCTTTGAGCCACTAGTTTTGCTCATTTCTTTCTAACTTCATGCTCCCATTTCTTTCCTTCAAACTCGCAGTCTTCAGTCCCAACTGACACTGACGTCACTTAAAGCAACTTATCAGACTTTCCTCTCTTACTTATCAGTTCCCTCTGGAGACGCAAGAAGCTTTTAAAAACTCTCTAGCTAACCTCCAGTCACTTAATCTCTTGTCTTGCTGTAGTGATGCAGAAGTGTATTCCAGGGTGGGTCTGTATGCTGTGACATCACTGTTGGGTGTGATTACAGGTGCAAACCGAGCAAACTTCAGAAGTCATTAATAGTATCTGAGTCTTTATTTATGAATATTTATTACAGCAGATGGCCCTCCTGAAAACTTAAGGTGCAATGAAGACAAAGTATCATGCCGCTGTATAGGAGGATAAACACCAGACCTGGCACCCCAAGATCTGTTGCTAATAATGACTTATAACTGATCTTGAGAGCACCAGTGAATTATTTATTAACCATTAACTCAGCTGTAATATTTCTTACTTGGAAACCCTTCTTAAAAAGTGACTCTTGAGCAGTACCACATTATTTTATCTCTACAGCACCCTAACGCATGGTAATATTCAAAGCTGTCTAGACACCAAAATGAATAGACCTGCTATCTGTGTGTCCCACTAGTAGCTGTCAGTAGCTGAGATCAGGAGGCTGCCCACACAGCCCGCGTGAAGGTCTGCCACGCCAAGAAGACTATCAGCCGCTGCCAGACAGAACTGACACGTCGGGCCTCTGTATTGTTTACCGCCAAGCTGAGGCCGTTTATGTCCAGCTGCCAGGAACAAACAATATGGAGAACAGCCCAGGGACACACCAGCTTGGCCCCGATACTAAACTCCAGGGCAGACACGGATCGGACCGGGACAAAAACATAGAAACACAGTCGGTTCAACATTTTAAAATGCCTGCTCGCACGAAGTGATTGATATTGTAAAAAGGCTTTTAAAGTGGCAAAATCATCATAACACTTTCCACAGGCAGGATCCTCTGGAGGTCTGGCAAAGTGAAAATTGGCTTTCAGGTTTGTGCAACATGAGGAACGCTGGAGTTTCCTGCCAAACACTTTACAGAGGGATACGAAAACACTTTTAAAAATAAGCACTGGCTGTGTTCCTTCTGTTACTGGACTCACAAGTCGTTGGTAAGTTTATACGTCTTCTTCCTGAGAGACTGAAGACGATATAATAAATTCCAGCAGCTACAGTCGCGTCTGATTGTAGTGAATGTTGTAGCGACGTACATCAACCAACAAAGACAGATTTCGCACCCCAGACCGCTGAGCCCTCGCTCTGCGCCACGGCGCTTTGTGAGGCTACCAGTAACGACTGCATGGGCTTTTCAGATAAAGTACTGTTTTTCCAGACAGTTTGGGTCGAAGCTTCACACCCTCCCACACATGATCAGCAGCAGAACTGTTGTCGCCCTTGTGAGTCGTTGATTTCCAATCAGTGGCGTGCACAGACTTTTCGAAGGGCAGGGGCGAAAAGAAGGGCACTTAAGCGCGCGTTTTGGCTCCCAAGAGGGCACTTTATCATGTTTTAGCCAGCCATGGGGGCAGTTTACCATGTTTTATCCAGCCATGGGGGCAGTTTATCATGTTTTATCCAGCCATGGGGGCAGTTTACCATGTTTTAGCCAGCCATGGGGGCAGTTTAGTGTGTTTTGCCAACCAAGAGGGCACGTTAGCGTGCGTTTTTCAACAATTGGGCCACGACGGGGGGGGCGACACTACATTTCACGCCCTGCTGCTACAATTAACATCCATTCAGTTTCAACTCAGACCTTATTTCAGCCTGAGTCATGCAAGAACATGACTGGACACTACTCAGCTAGGATGTCAAGCCAAGCAGCTGGTGAATGAATCAAAGTGTGATCTCAGCACTCTCCCTGAGCTGTGGTGAGGCTCCATTTCCAGATAACCTTTCAGTGTCCAACCAAAGAGAGGAAAGCTGTGTGAAAACAACCAAAGAACCCTTTTTGGAAAGAGTTCTTTGAGGATTGTTCAAAGTGTTAGTCTTTAAAAGATCCTCACCCACAAATATTCAAATGTTTAAATCAATGTGGTTCTTTGTAGAGCCCTCAGAAGACAACAAGGTTACAGGTGAAATCCTTTGGCATTGAATTGTGGAGATGTGGCAGAGAAAGGCAGCGAGTGATACAAAGAAAAACAAAAGATGCATCCAATATTTTGAAAGCAGACATCTGGTGACATTTCAGATTATGGGTTACTAAGAAGAACGAACATGAAAAGACACGTGCTGTGTTTAAAATCTGCCTTGTGAAAATGAAATACTTCACACAACAAATTTCAGGAAGGATTTTAGCAGTTTACCACCTGAGCTGCAGCCATAAGAACACAGTGAGCCCAGTTAATCAGCCGAGAAAGGAGGCGCTGTCATCTGTCCAATTTTGAGGGATGTGTGTGCAGCAGAGTCACGTCTGCCTTAAATCTGTATACGTGAGAACAATATCTCTTGTCTGATCCCTGAATGAGAACAAGACGTGGTTGAAGTCCATCCACCAGCCCGACCCTGGACTGACAGCCAATACTGGCATTGGACCTGTATTGTGAGTTCCTCATTGTTCAACATGAGCATAATTCCTGCAGATACTGGGCTGCTGCCGTTACATCTCAGGAGCAGCGAATAGACCAAAATATACATGTTTCTGGAAAATGTAGAAAAAGCTTAAAACACATAGTATCTTTGAATATCTGCGGGAATATTTTTCCTTTACCCCTGAGCCACCGATAGACGCCCTCCTTAGATACAAGGCACCAATCTGAAAATAAACGGCGGATAGAAATCTAAACAATGTTCCAGTTCCCATGGTGCTTTCGAGGAATCGTATCCATGTTTATTGAACAGAAAACAACAAATCCAAAGCGGTTCCATATCAGCATGTGTACAACTGATTTGCATGATCAGATAGAAACAAACATTCCTCGTGACTGTTCGAGCACATGCAATGTGTTGAATAATGTAAAGCCGCGTTGGCCTGAAGCCAGGAAGCTTCCGGAGAATAAAAAACGCAACTGAGAACAATCTGTCAGCAGGTTATAGAACTGCACGGTACAAGACAGGTACAAGACTCCCGGTGCACATATGGCTGAGATGCCGGTAAAGAATATGTACTATATAACCTCCATACAGTCTACATAGATTTAAGCAGAGAATTGCATAAAATTTGACTTAAAAATATGACATTTTTGGAGTATAAATTTCCACGTTTGACAAAATGTCTGTTGGTCTGCAGTTCAATAAAAGGTCCCTGCAGCTGCATATCCGTTTAACCTCAATACCCACGGATAAACACAACTTTTCTGTTTATTATTCTTCCGTCAAAGCCTTCGGGGGGGCGCTTGTATTAAAAAAGTACTCATGTAAGAATCTGTGCTCCGAGTTTTGTCGACTGTGCATACAGTTCAATAATTGATGCCCTGAAAGTAACTTTTCCTCCAGGATGTAGACATTGTTAGACAAGCTGCATTGGGCCAGCAGAGACAACAAGAACACCAGAAAGAAAGGCTTTTGTAATAAATCTGCCACTTTTGGAAAAACAAATCTCCCAAAACAAACTGAAGGGTTTTAATCCTTAAAGATTGTTAAACCATGCCCGCGAGATATAAAACTGTACAAGGACGCAAGTATCAATCGATGTCTTTTTCCTCAGGAAGCTGCTTAACATCCCATCATCTTAAACCATCAAAGCAAATCAGCTCCACTGATTCCCACTTTAACTTCAGATCTAAACGAGCGTCATGATCACGATGACGTCAAACAAAAAAAATCAAAAGAACAGAAATTCAATCCGACCTGCTCAGAAAAATCAAAAGACGCTCGCTTCCAGCTAGAAAATCATTTTCATGCCTCTGTGCACTGCTGTGGTTTTGTTCTGTTTATCCAGAGGTGGCAAAAAGTCCACACATGATCTTCTCCAGTAGAAAAAAACTATTTAACTTCTGTACTCAAGTTTAAAGTACAGGCTCTGAAATGTACTTGAAAGTAAAAGTTTCCCTCTGAAGGACATTTCTACCATTTAGCATAGCTAATGACATATTAATGTAATTCAAAGACTATTAAAGTTAAAGGTAGAATCAGTAGGATTTGTCCCAGCTGTTCCTGAACGCACCACAAAGACAGTTGATTGTTGCGTCTCATTCCCAGGACGTCAAATAGACACATGTTGGGTTGGTAAAGCGTCCCGAGCAGCAACAAAGAGAGAAAATAAGAAACTCTCTGCAGATACGAGACACTAACACGCCTTTTCTCCACATTCCACATCCTTTATGCATATAAACCCCAATACACAAGATGTATTTAAACCTTCTCACTGTTAGCCACTAATATCTTATCGCTCCCTCATTTCCTCAGATGATTCGTCAGATTAACCACAGGGAGCCGAGTTTGCCATTAATCATGTGTGTCACATGCTCTCTTCTGTTATTCTGTTCAGGTCTCTGCTGCTTTCATCATTATCGTGGTGTCGCCTGCTGTGCAGATCTGTGTGCAGCCTCAAAACACTGAAGAAATATGTGAATTCAACTTCATCCAGCTCAAACCCTCCATTAATTCGACTGGAATATTCCCAATAAAAGGACATCGTGCTTTCACACCTGGAAACTAATGGGAGCATGGTTTACAGGGTGTCCTAACAAAGGGTCTTTCAGCAGTAATTAATATTAGGTAACAGCAAAGCGGGGGTGATAGTCAGCAGGATGGCAGCTGTGATTGGAAACAGCTTATAAAAAATGGAAAATAAACATTTGGCCACAGCCGTTCAACAACATTGACTACAACCCAAGATGATTAAATGAAACCCTGCCTACGGCCCCCGAGTGGCTTCATTGTTCATTAAACCCACAAGTGCTGAATAGAATAAAACATACTGATGATTACTTTGCTATTCTTAGAACCCTGATATTTAACAAAACAAATGCATGTTTAGTACGTGTACAAAGTACAAATTCAGGACCATGATAGCACAAGATGAACAAGACACGGAGTCACCAGATTTCAAAAGTAGAGGGTTAAACTGACCAGCACACATCACCGCCCTCATGCATCACACAGAGCGCATCACAACACTTCAAATGTCAATACATCACGAAAACATCACAACCAGCATTCTCAGTGAGAGCAGCTCCCTCAGTGGTGCTTCGATAACACACAACAAGGCCGTAAAGTGATATCTGCTGAATTAAATATCTGCTGCAGTGTTTCCCATAAATTGATTTATGTGTGGCGGCCAGACACAACATCAACAAGGACCTCCAAATATTGATTTTCTGTGTTTTTACCTTTGAAAAAAAGGGGGTAATGCATTGAAACGGACTCATCTGTAAGCAGCCCACCCGCTCCATGAATCTAAACTTGATTGTACACAAGAGAAAGGATAAATCTTGTTTTTTACCCCACAGAGAAGACAGTGGTGATGAGTATCATGAAAACTTCTGCACACATTTGGCCAAAAAGGATGAAAGACTCTCACTTGTTTGACACAAACCAACAATGGAGCTGTATAAAGTGTTATTTATGTGTCATTAAGTACTTGGCTATCAGAATATATGCAGTAGAGCACTCAGCTGTGTATTCAGGACAAACCACGACCGCAGTGAGGCAACCCCCGAACCTCAGTAGAAGCAGAACATCATAGTAAGCCCACTTCCATCTATCGCTAGGACCCACAACATCCCCAAGAAAGCGAAAGGGTGCTAAGCTCCTTCAATGTCATACAAACACTGTCCTGCGCTATTTCACTCTTGAAAAAAGGACCAAAACCACAACAGATACCAAGTGACTGCCTGCAAACTTTCACCACAGCGTAGTAAACATAAAAAAGCAGCTACTTACATCCCACCATCATCATGGCCACGGAGAAGATCTTCTCCCCGTCGGTCGTGGGGGCAATGTTGCCAAAGCCGATGGTCGTCAGGCTGGTCATGGTGAAATACAGAGAGGTGATATAGAGAGAGTCCTTGCCAGGGCCGCCCTCCCATTGGCCAGAACCGCTGGCGTTGAAGCGGTACGGTGATCCGATGTTGTTAGCCAGCTGGTAGAGCCAGCTGTCCATCTTGATAGTGTTGGTGGCCTCATCTATGACTTCGTAGTCTCCGATGCTGTACCTGTTGAAGAAAAAAATCAAAGTTATCGTGGAAGAAAATCCAGGCAAAACAGATTTCAGCTCTGAGATTTATATTAAGGTTCCCCGACTAGTGATAAAATCTGCTTTTAGTCATTTCACTGACTCGAGGAAAAACATTAAAACATTTAAAATGGACTTGATCCTTTATTTATGAACGCGTCCCTTAGCATATACTCAGGGCGCTAGAAATCTCAAAATGTATGCCTCACATGCTTTTTAGAATACATGACAGGCCACTTAAGTTACCCTTAAATATGGTTATTAAAACCATTAGTCATTCATGTAAGAGCAGACGGAGGACCATAAGCAACATTCAGGGCTTCGCTTTGGTCCGTCGAGGCTCATATTCAGTTATTAGGGCAACTTACTTTATGCACTTTCACTTTCATGTCCATATGAAATGTTAATGCTGCAGCCTGGGTGGTAAGATATCTGGTTAATAGATCACAGAGGCTTCTATAAAGGAAGCTATTCAGATAGAAAGTTCATGGAATGCGGAGTTCCTCAAGGGGCTGGCCTTGGCACACTGATCGTACTAAAAAATGCTAAATTAACACCGTACGCAGATGATACTTCATTATATTTATCAGCAACAACACCGGCTGATCTTACTGCCATCTTGAACAAGGAGCTAGATATTATTGAAACTAAAGACAGGATGATCCTGCGCTTCTGCTTTCAACATGTTTTACAATCCAAGACTCATGAGATCAGTACAGCCATTTAAAACAACATTTAGAGACATATGCCACCAAGACAGCCAACAGAAGGCTGGTTTTCACCGAGGCAAACACTGATATCCTTAAATACACAGTAGTGTATAGAGCAATGAAAGCAGAGAATTTTTGACTAAATTAGAAATCAACTTTTAAAAGTGCAAATAAGGAAGCATCTTTGAACATCACATTTGTAAGATGCTAGTGCTAGTTTTTATTCATACATACACACACAGGATACCCTACACATCAGTCTTATGACTCCTCCTGACTTTTATCTTTAATATATGTTTTTTAAATGAGCACCGCGGGAAGACTAGCTTCGCCTTCGGGCAGAGCTAATGGCCGTCGGAACAAATAAACAATGACACAAAAGCAGCTTTGGAGGTTCAACATGAAGGTGTTCTGTCAGGCAATTTATGTGAAGTACATCAAGCAGGAATGTTTCAAGATGTTGCTGCTGTGTACATCTTAAGGACTGATTTGAAAAGGGACACCATGTTCTTGGAAAGCAGCCATTGTTTGCCCTCGGGCATAAATAAATTAGAATATAACTGATGACTGTGAGGAAACTAAACAATGCTTGTAGGAAGCAGAACAGCAGCAGATGTTTTGTAATGTACAGTGTGGGGAGGGCAGGAGCAATGTTTAGCATATATAACAGATTAGGAAAAAAAAGTCCCAGCAGCCAGGAGCTTTTGAATGGCACTAAACTGTGAGGAAATGAGACTTCCCTCAGTGACTTTAAAAAAAAAAAGTTTACCAGATGCAAGCCAGCCAGTGAGCCACCAGTCCGAACACGCAGACCAGCAGGACCAGAACAGCAGCCCCGTACTCCAGGTAGTGGTCCAGTTTCCTGGCCACCCGGCCGAGACGCAGCAGGCGGACCACCTTCAGGGAGCTGAACAGACTGCTGATGCCCTGAGGGGAGGAAGGAGGGAGAAATCTGGGTTATTACAGGTAAATGCTTTCTGCAGAATATTTTCACAGTCTACATTTGCACATCCATAAACCCCACGACATTCGATAGTCGCTGTTAAGAGAAGCCGTTCAGCAAGCTGTCCATCAAATATTAATTTAAGTATACTGAGAAAAAAAACTCACAGCAAAGATCCTTTTCTAATTACTAATTACACCTTTCACATCAAATCATATTATATTTACAGTCCACACTCAAATGTTTCCCTAAACCACTAAACCAAAAGTCATTTGGAGACTCATCACATCAACTTGTTGTATTTGCGATAACACACTCTGATAATAACAGATGCAAAGCTCTGTCAACAGAGAGGTTTAATGACTGTCGGCATCACTGAGCAATCTGAAGATTAAATAAGTTAGGGAGTAAAAATGTCCAAACACAACAACAGTGATCCCAGCTTCATATTGTTGTTCTTTCCTGTCAGTGAGTACATTCCTTATTATAAGGGGAGCATATTGGAGTAAAACTAGAGCTGACATCATTGCATGCGAAGCCACACTTCCACATCCATCAAAATTTCATCTAAATGACATTTGGTTAGTGATATGCAGCTCTGGACCCGAGAGGAAAACAGACATGGTCTCTGCAAAAACAGAAAACAAACACGGTTAAATTGTTTCCATAATCCGCAATTACAGTTTTTTGAAAGGAAAACATTTGGGAGCATGAACGAGCAAAACGATGCCTGAAACACAACGACGTACAGGCAGGTTATGTCTCCAGTACAGTCGTTACTAGTTGAGTCGGAGTTTAATACAGACGCTATTACTGATAATGGTGCTGTGGCTCAGTCATGGCAGTCACAGAACAAGAAGAGTACAGTGAGCAGGACGACCCGGAGCGTCAACAACACGCTGTATGTCTTCTTAAACTTATCTTACGTGTCACTGCGTATGAATGGGACAAAGTAAATAAAAAGCCCTGCAACCCTTTTCAGTAGTGTTACTGTACGTGTTGGTCTCATAACAAACAAAGTGCTGAAAGAGAAAAGGTCCGTCTAAAAGCAGAACCATGGTTTCAGGGAACTTTACACACTCATGCACACAAAGACAGATGAACCCCGGAGCCCATGTTTTTGTACTTTAGGTGCACAACGTACCACTTGTTGAACACTGTAATATATATAATGTGGTGCTGGTAAGTTCTGTTTAAACCTGAGGCGAACAAACTCCACCGTTGACTCAAATCAACCACAAAACAACTTTAAAATGTATTAACACAAAGGCACACGATGCTTCCCAGCTAAACACGCCTGACCAAACCAGGCTACACCAACGCAAACACTCACCGGACAAACACCACTTGTGGGATGTGTGCTCCAGAATCCAACAGAGCTAGACGCCCCAGCTCTCAAAACAGGGTGTTACGCTACCAGAATGCAGCGCATGGCTTCCCACATAGTTACTGAAACACAACCACGGTGCAAAATCCCAGGCTGAGAGACGTTAAGACCAGCAGTCCACACTACAGAAGCCTCTGATTCTGCCACGAGACCTTTTGAGCTCTTCTCTCCCAGACCGAGCACCTTATCGGGCAATCAAGATGTGGTATACACCTGGGCAGAGCTAGAGAGAGACAAGCAGCACAGGGAACATAGTTTATCCACCAATGACGGGTTTATTTTACCTGTAAATCATCCTACTGAGTTCAACTCCTGGTCACAGTTCATCAATAGACTTATTGAAAGAATCCATCTCAGATTATAATATCAGCTGTGTTCGAATACTCATAAACACAAATATTAGTTTGATGCACGACAGCACAAAGCTTCGCCACACACAGTCTGAACTACTACCCTCCTGAGTGTAGCTGACCACAGGACCGGGCTCTTTATCCCCTGGTCTATACCACTAACTTGGCCAAACACAGTTGGCTGAGAACGAGGCTCAAAATAAACAAAACTGATTGTTTTCAACCGCAGCAGCAGCGGCAGCAACCAGTTCCCCGAGGCGCTCTGCCCGATCCGTTTTAACACAATTAACAGAGCCGAGCGTTTGGAGCAGCAGGGGCCAACAGTGTGCGACCCCGAGCTAAATATTTACCAACATTACAAAAACAATCATTTTAGAGCATAGAGGGGAAAAAATAGATAGAAGCCAGCAGGGTTATCTAATGATGTAGGAGCTGATGTTACGTAATACAGACCGCTGAGGACGAGGAGATTCAACTTCAAACTCTCCATCGTCAGCTGGACCAGCGCCAGTCAACCTCTTTTAACCTGATCTTAACCCCGGTAACAGACCAAAGCTTCTCTCAAAGTTTTCTTGACTCTGTACTTTTGCACTGTTCAGCATCTTTCTGCTCCATCTTAAATTTTGCATATTTGATCCAGATTACAGCTCAAAGTCTAACCCCAGCTTCTCACCCTCCTCTGTTCCACTGCAACACAGACATGTTTGTGGTGACAGAACTGTTTTTTAAGCTAAAACGTGATCTTTTCCTAACCTCAAAAAGCTGGGCACGGGCGCAGTGAAGCCAGAGACCACTGTTCAAGACTGCATTTCAACTTGTGTAAGCGTGAAACCACTGGATATATCTAAAGAGACTTTGAGGCACAAAACCAGGTATTGTAAGGCAAGACATGAGCTTTTCCGAAACGTAACAGCCGCTAAACCAGAGACGGCGTTTTAATATTTGTAAGCCAAAACGTGATCTTAGCTTAAACCTGGCCGAGTGGGTTTTGTGCCTAAACCTAACCAGAGCATAAGCACAACGTTGTCTCAAGATGAAACTGAACATCAAGAAGCATTGCCAACATTTATTCTGGTTGTCGGGTTGGGCTACATTCCCAAAACACAGGAAACACTGACGACAAACTTAAAGAAAATACCACAGCTGATACAGACAGATCTGCACTTGTGTCTATCCTTAAGAAAACTTCTCGTGACTCTTTGCAAAAGCTGAGAAACATTTGCTGTCACAAATTTGCTCTTGAATTAGACTCTTTTGTCTTTGATCTTCCCTTTTTTCGTAAACCCCTTTGACTTGACCGGGCCTGTTTTAACTCCACTGGACTAAGAGGATCTTGGCTGCACCTTCGCCACAGCTCTCCTCTGATGCCACAAACCCTCGCAGCCTCACTCCAGCCACAGCTTCAAAGGCCTCCCCCCCGGGACTCAAACTGTTCCCAGCTCATATGTAAATGCGTCTAAATTAAGTAGCCACAGGACAGAGCACCGCAGATGAAAAGAGCATGAGTCAAGCGCACGCAACGCAATGTAGAATCATGGCTCATAAGCACCTGTTTATCCAAACAGAGCCCGGCGAAGTGAGACGGCGAGGAGACGGAGATAACATGTCCACCGGGGAGCTCTTTTCATAGCGCCGGCTCTTTCTCTCATTATTTTCAAAAGCAGAAGAGGCACTGTTGCGTATTCCTGACAGCACTGGGAGCTTAACGTGTTTTTCAGTGCCCAATCCGGTGAGCATTAAAAATTCAAAATGTCTCAGCTTTTAGCTAAAGAGCGCCATGCTTCAGCTGCGTTTTCAATTGTCACTCCGCAGCAACAGGAGCGAGGAGCAGAAGCTTCCCCGAGCAGCGACAGATAAAACACAAAAGGTGCTTTCTGTGTTAATATTTAATCCTTTGATTTTTTTTTTTTATTTAACTCCCTTTGATGAGTCGAAACACAAGGTTTTACTCCAATATGTTGATATTTTAGCACCACAAAATGCGTTTTGGTTGAAAAGCTTCTGACACGTGAAACAAATCAAATCTAAACTAATCTGTGGGATTAGTCGACTTTGGCAATTGAACCGCATCAAACTAACATCAGACTGTAATTGAACCAAATGAGCAGCAGGGACAGAGAAACGTTTTGTTTTCCATTAGTTTCTCTTCGTGTCACAGTCTCCTTCACACTCTGAACAAGAGCACAGTTACAACTAACAACATTAACAAAGAATCTGCTCCGTTTGAAGTTTCCCAATGAGCCCATGAAAGTGAGTCAGCATGCCCAAGGTCGTGATATTTGCACATCAAAGTTACTTTTAATCTTATTACAGCTGTTTTCATGTCAAAAAGGTTAATTTTATCTGTAAACACAACGATAAAAAAATGTCCTTTTACCACCAAGTGTCATTTTCAAGCCTCGAATTTGGCATCACAGTCATCAGCATCTTACTTTTTGGCGGCAGGAGTGAGACGGTGGATCGATAGACTTGTCAATAGCCACGCCCCAAATCACCCCCACGCTTTATTTTACTCTAAATAGGACCGTAGTTTACAAAACGAACATCGTGCTGTGTTGAAGAAGACTTGGAACTAGAGATTGAGACCATAAAGTCATCAGAAAACTGTTTACTATGGTAATAAATCAAGTGAGAGGTATGGTAATTTTCTCATAAGCTTACATACAGTCAGACTTCCTTTTGAAACCACTGGAGTCGCCCCCTGTTTGCCATCTTTCCAGCTGTACAGCCCTGATGAGAACTTGTTTCATCACGACTTGCTTGCACTTCTGAACTTTGTTTTGACGTCAACAAACCATTACATCGTCTAACCATCTGTACAATCTGACATGAACAAAGCGTGATGATGGAGGACGGGATTAAAAATAACACAAACACTCACTCAACAAACATTCTCCTGTCGAAGGCGGACATTAAAAACTCACACACACCCAATAATGCCTCATGAAGGATGCTATTTCTGACAAACCATATGGCAGCTTTAGGAACACACAGTCCACTTCCAAATATAAATGCACAGCAAAGTTGGCAAGAAAAAAAAAATCACCACATGCTTTTATTTTGTTGTCTAAACTCACACGGGTGGGAAAGAAGAACTTAAAGCGCTGGCACCGAAAACACAAGCTCGGCTCGACACCCCGACAAGAAAACAACGTAATAAGATTGTTGGTGTGCCAATATTTCGAATACTTACAGTTTAACATATTCGGGGGATGATCTATCTGTAACCTCTGCTGAAAGTTTGTGCTAACGCAGACGGGAAACTCACCTGAGTCATTAACCAACGGCACAGCAGCAGCAGACACAAAATGTCCTCTGCTCTCTCTGGTGTCTCTGTGCTTGTCGACAAATAATGAACCAAACTAAACTAAACATAAAGCAACACGGAGCAACAAAATGCCTGCTTTCCACGACAAACATATGTTTAACGAAGCCAAAGAGACTAAATCATTTGGATAAATGTCCAGAACCTCCACCAAGTTCCAACAGTCCCCTTTAATTGAATCAAGCCTGATCTGATAACACATAAAACCACAAGATGGATTAAATTGTACTCATGCACAGAGTACGTGCATAGATTTATTTTAATCGAGATCCATGCATCATTCCTCAGAATTCAAGAGTCAAAATAAATCGTTCGTCCTCTTCTGTAGCACCTGAATGTTTGTGTGAAACCTGAATCCATCATATTCTGTATATTAATATTGACAAGGTTGCAGCTAACGATTCATTTCAGTGACGATTAATCTACCGATTATTTCCTCAATTAATCGAAGGTGAATAATGTCACAAAATGTCGATCAGTGACCGAGATGACATCCTCAAACCCAGAGATCTTTAGTTTACTGTCATAGAGGAGGAAACATTTTAATTTTATTAAGTTACTCATGCAGATCAATCGATTAATAGTTGACAACTAATCCCTGCAGCTCTATTGGGTGATGGACGATCACTCCATAATAAAT
>OMLP01015886.1:0-13202 GCA_900302685.1 Spondyliosoma cantharus
AGCAACGCGTCTGCGTCATTTTACGTTACAATGTAAGGAATAAGAAAAAAGCCATGGATGATATGGAGGTACCAAGCGTGGGCTGCGTCTCACACACACTTCAGCTGGCTGTACACGAGGGTCTGCTGTCACAGTGCAGCGTCACAGACTCACCTGCTAACACAAGGAAGGTGGAGGCTAATGTTGCGATAGCATATGCAGAATAAGAAAGAGCCATATGAAAGTATATACTTTGTTTCAACAAAATAAAAAAACCTATTAAGGAACAGCTTGGATGAAGGTACTTTTTTTCTTAATGCAGCTGTATTAGCCAGGAAAATATTAGTTAAGGCTGAGTATCGGATCGGGACTCGGTATCGGCATTTACTGAATATTAAAGGACTCGGATCGGGTTCGGGGTAAAAAAACCTGATCGGGACATCCCTAATTATAACACAAACTTTACAATTCGTAGATTGATAATTTTACAGAAAAGACACTTAGTGGTGGTGACTTTAAATCATGCAACTGTAGTGTAGTCTGTTATGGCCAAACATTTGCTTTTTACTTCTAGAGATTAATATACGCTTGGAAAATCACAAAAGAGGTGTTCATCTGTGAAGATTATCTTACAGAACAAACATAAACTTCTGTTTGCCACAGAGGTTATTTTTGGTGATAATCCAAAACCCAATTCAAAAATCCGATCACCAGGGAGGTAGTAACTTCCAGGTTGGCCTACAAAAATAAATTGCTACACCACTCTATACACAATCATTGTCTGGACTTTATAACAGGCACATTCTGTTCTGTAAAGCTGCCCCATCATGACTTCTCAGTCAACCCCTACAGTATTTATCTGTGTGTTATGCCATCACTGACAAATTTCATGCTCATCATCACTGCTCTGTGTCATAACACAGTGTGTAAGGAGGAGTTATCATCTAATGATACAGCGTAAAGATCTGCTGTTACAGCATCCAGACCACCTCACATCTCATCTCTCATCTAAAACTCAAAGACAATCCAGTTATCCCTTTTATAGGCACACATCCTAACGGAAGTCAGGTACACTTGACAGATTTTAAAGATGGGCTTTTGTTTCTATAACCTTTCTAATGGTGTCTATTACCTCTTTTCTGTTGTATGCTGACTGTGTGGTTATTTGACTTTAAATGTTTCTTTTTCTCAGGCCTGAGAGAGAAGAGATCTTAGTCTAGGTGGGACAGCCTAATTAGATAAAGTTAGTAACTTTACAGAAAGAGTCTAACTTTAATGAAACCTTAGCTATACTAGCACAATTCACTGACAACTTTCTGGAAGTCAGAGACCAGTAAAAGGCACACTAACAGGCAACATGCAGCAGGAGAGCTTCAGTTCCATCAGTGCTGTACCAGATAGCACTAAGTACTGCTAATCTCCTTCGTAAAGATTTATTGTACTGTATGTTGGCTTCAACTGAATGCTGCAAATAGAGGAAGGAAACGAATAGGAAGTGTATGAAATGTTAAATACTGTGTGTGCACAGGTGGGTGCAGCTACAAGTATATATGTATTATACGTCATAAACATGTGTGGCTCATCCAGAGGGTGTTTACATAGGCCACCAGAACATCATGTACGAGGGCAAGTTAAGAAAGCACATACAACACTTAAATGTTCTTTATTGTTGTGATATACAAAATATAAAGCCTAGATAATGTATAAAATGCCTTTGGTTGGACGTGATGTGTATGTCGTAATGATCAACCGTGATAAAGGCGGCATCCATTGCCAGCAAAGGATCACTATACTGAACAACAGTAGATTATAAGATACTCATCAACAACCCTAATTGATGCTATTATAAGTGATGGTTATTGCGTACTTTTGGATTTTCAAAGTGGTAACACCAATTGTTTAAGGCATAACGCTATAGGTCATCATGTTCATTCTGCGGCGACTTGGTCATTTCTGCGAGTCTCCACTTTGTATATCGTCTGGTAGCCGTCGTCCCAGGCGTACAGCTGTTTGTCCCCGGGGTGGTAGTGGATGCTGCTGTGGCTGGTGTAGCGCTTTGGGAAAAACAACACTGGACTCTCATCACTGCAGATGGATGTGACATAAAAGAGAAAATAATTAATGAATTACTTTACTTTACTTGATTTCCGACTGTTTTTCTGTGCATGCACATGCGGATGGGTACTAATGTACTTTATCTTAGGTCTGTGTGTAAACCAACCTGTGGATGGTGTCATGGATGTCGTACAGACACTGGATGGTGGAGCGTCCTCCATAGCGTGTGTTGTAGACCACATAGAGGGTCCCACATATTAGGAAGGCTCCTTCAGCATCACGGCTTCTGCATTGTGTGTCCCAGGTATATTCAACTGCCAGAGTCGCTGAAGGAGAAACAAAAAATGCTCAGTATAGACCAGATTTTGTTACTAACACTATCTATGTTAATGCACAGGGCCTGTATGCTCTACCTTTATCCAGCTTGGTAATGACCAGGTTTCCTCCGTACTCAGGGTCAGCGTGGATGACCCAGAGCCCGAGTTCATCCACAGCCAGGTCCAGGTAGGTGTTGGGGTTCAGACTGTAGACTGGCAGACGACCTGCTCCTGGCAGCAGTGTACTGTCCACCACTGTACTATTCAACAGGTCCACCTTAATGGAATGGAAACAGATGGAGCGAGACACATTTAGAAATGCTGCAATTATAGTTCAGTTTCTCTGACATGTATTTCGAATGTATTTATATAGCCCAAAATCACAATTACCTTGCTTCAGTGGGCCACAGGAATGGATGCTTACAATGAAGATTAGAGTATGCAGCCATGCTAGTATACTGTAGGCACAGATAGCTAATAGCAACACTTAATCATATGGATGCTGTTATAATGTGTAGTGATTGAGATCCTGACCCACCAAACATCCTGGAAAGTGACAAAGTTACGCTTTTCGCTCTAAGTTACAATAACATAATCGCCATCAGTAAACTGGACGCTGTCTGACTCTTTCACTCATGGGACGGAGGCTGTTTTCTGGGGGAAAGTTCACTGAAGTCTCGGTTTGGACTTGGAGGTCTGAACATCGCAGTGATTTTTTGTCAACACTAACACTCGGTGAGTTAAAGTTTTTTGCTGGTGACAGACGCTGTTTTTCAGGCAGAAATGTGATGAACAGCTGCGGTATTTTTTTACTCATGTAAGTTGCCAAAGACAGTTACAGTTACTACTTTACTTTTGTTTGGTCCAGTAATGTTGCTTTGTGGGCCATTTCTCTTTATCTAGTTGAGTGATAACTAACTGTGTAGTTGTCAGACTGCCCAATCGACACACCCTTGATACGCGTAGCCGGCTAACCCATTCACACTGGTTCGGTTCGCCAATACTGCGCCTCTGATACTACCTCCAGAGGCAGATCAGCGTCGGAGCGAAATTTCACCCCTCGCCGCCTCTGAGACATTCACATATAGGCGGAGGCGGGGAATTGGCGCAGGATCCCCGCATTCAAACGGCAGTGTGAATGGGGCTACAGTCAGCAAGAAATAATGCTCACAATGACACTGACCATATGATATTTAGAAAGTAATGCACAACATTTCAATAGTATCAGGTATTGTTTTTCTGTATTTTCTTTGATTTTTTGAAAACCTGTTCTTTTCCCCACTAAACTTTCTGCAGCAATGACATTTGCTCTGAAGTATCTTGAGAAAGTCAAGCTCTGTTTACTGGAACAGAATTGTTTCTCCTGGCATTGGTAGCTCACTGACCTCAGCTAACACGGAGCAGCAAAGGAAATTGAACAGTCTACTCCCCAATGACTAAGCTCCTCTGAAATGATCTGGAGTCAGCCTCTAGCGAAAAGAGGTCCACTGCAGCGTTATTCAAGTGAATTGCATTCAACAGTAACTGCTCTCACCAGCTGTTGCCAAGCATTCTTCAACATTTTGAATTAATCCACCAACATAGAGCAAATCAACACAGAAATGCCTTGATGGGAAATACAAATATATAATGTAGCGCCTTGTTTACTTTACTGAAGTCACACACCTTCAGTATCTGGTTGGGCGTTTCTGCCTTGTGGCAGTAGAGGAATCCGTTGTAGACCACGTGACCCGTCCCCTGCCAGTGGAACGGCAGCTGCACCACTGTAGCTGGTGGAGTGGTGGTCCTCTCTGCGAAACTCTGCAGAGAAACATACTCCAGCACTGTGTTGTTACGAATTCCACTGAGCAGGTAGACCTGAAAGATTGAAACCAGTTGAGAAGTGAGTGAAAATGATATTGCGTGATTCAGCCTTGCTGATGAATGTCATTGTGAAAAGCATTAAAGAAGGAATTAAAGTCTTCACACTGACAGAAAAGTCTGATATTTAAAAGGTGTCATTTTTAAGAAATGGACAGAATTTTAAAAGTTGTTCCAGAACTATAGCTTACTGCTGCCTGCTATATTCTTTGGTGTAGTTATCTCTAGCTGGAGCAACTAGCTCTCATTAGCTAGTTATCATAGTTAGCCATGCAGCTAAGTGGCCCTATTAGCTGACATAAGATCAGCAGGAAAGTCGCATACCAGGAACCACAGCTGGACACCAGACTGGGACTAAACACAACCTCTGAGACTGACAGACACAGAGGGAAAAGTATGGAGGTGATTTACCAGGCTTACCAGCACTATGACTCCTCGGTTTGGGGACTTTTATGTAACTTATGTCAAGAAAGAATGAAGCGTGTTTTATAATGAGTTAACAAGGCAAATACGCTTGTCCTAGTTCGGTAAAGAGATAAACTTGCATTCAGGATGTATATTTTCTGTTTAGTAAGGAAAATAGATCTAAGAGTATATACTTTCTTTTCACTTTGTGAGTTTATTTTCTTTACTTATTCCACTAAAAGCTAACAGAGCTGATGAATCATAGCAGACAAAGTGGTATTACAAGACTGGATGGGCCCGGGCAAGCTGGGTAGAATGCTAACTTCAGCAGACATCTCTGCATCACAGTACATAGATGTCTTTTTTACATAAGGTCAGCACTGTGTCTTCACATCCTGTTGATTTCATTTAATTCAGTTCATTTTCTTAATATGTAAACAATTGGCCCCTCCAGCTACTCATTCTTTAATGGATGAAAATCCACTATCTATGTTATTTGCAGTGTATTTCTGAGATACTCACACAAATGGGAAACATACAACATTGAACTATATGGGACCTGGAGTGAGGATATTTAATCTATAATGTCAACAATCATTCCCATCCCATTCTAACTGTAGAAGAGTGTTGCTGATCCAGGGTGAATCAGCCAAACAATTAATTTTGGTCGTTTTGAGAAAAAGGTCAGAGTTTTCCACCAGCGGCCCCACACTGAGAGGAAGATAAGCACAGTCTGCTGCACAGAGAGAAACACAGCTGTCTCTCCAGCCCCAGCAGCCTCTTATAGCTGTGATTACGTCATCTTTAAAAAGAAACAGACCTTAGCTGATCCTTCAGAAGGGTCCTTGAACCAGGAACCGGACGTGTCTCCTGTCTTCTTCACAATCTTGAGAGATTTGATTTGACTCAGGGCTGTGCTGCAGTCTGAACATGTTGGAGAAAAGACCACCTATGAATGGATTCTTAAGAACTGTCCAGGGCAATATGTGTCTGTGCTTTGTCTGACTTAAATTATCTGTACATTTACCATTAATATCTTTTTCTTTTACTCTTTTCCTCTCTTTCAGTCTCCTCCTCTAGTACATGATCTCATTGGACAGGTATAGTAAAGGCTGTCCTCATTATCAGCCACCCCCACACACACTGTACCTTGTACAGGCGCCCTTCCTACCTTTCTCCACTTTGATCTTGGCCTTCTTTTTCAGCTGCTCCTGTTCTGCAGCCTTTATCTGCTGTTCCAGCAGCGCCTCCTCCATCTCAATGTCAGACTGGGTGGGAATCTTGTTTTCAAGATACTCCAGCTCTCTCTCCATGCGGTCAACTCGCACAGCCACGCTGTCCACCTGGTTCCTCACCTCTGATCTATGGAGCGATACAGATTATTGTCTCACAGTTCTTGTGTACCTTGAATAACCACCGTAGTTGCTTAATTTGGTCACATGCTATTTCAGTCATGCATTCTTGTTATTATTGCCTATTTTGGATACATGTTATAGAGTTATTTTTCCGACAGGCCTACCTCAGAACACTGACACTGGACAGAAAACCTCTGATTTCAGAGGAGAGGTCATAGGTCTTCTGGGTGACGGTCACTGTGTTTTGCTCGCACTGATTCAGACGCTCCTGATGTAATGGAACAGAGAAAAAGTGCTGAATCACAATTAAAGCAAGATTACGTTCCCTAAGAAAGAAGTACATGTTCCCCTTCTAAATTCACAAGGTATTAAAAGCTCCCTTTCTCATTTCGTTAGACAGGAATTTTGCTGCTCAAGTCTTCCTTGCTGCTTCCTTGCATAAATGGTGGCTTTAACTTTAGCTAATGTTGGAAAAGTTTAGGTAAGTATTGCAGTATAAAGTGCATAGTGGGTCAGTTCTCTGACTTGATTTCTTCTATACTTGTGCTCATGTTAAAATGCATTTTGGCATTATTATCTATGACTGCTGTTCTGCCTCATACAAGAGAAAAGTTAAACTCATATCGAGCAATAAAACACAATCACTCCATTCATAGACTCTGGGTTCTTTACTGCCACAGCCTTACTTGGACCAGATATCTGTTCTGTTCTGTTCTTCGGCAAAGTTGCATGTTTCCTGTAAAACAGGCAGCTACAGGGACCTTGAATTGCTGTTTATGTTACGTCCCCTGCCATGGAGCAAGTGGTCGCCAACTCCAAGAAGACAGAGGCCAGTTTGATAACTGTAGTTAGAGTAGAGTACTGAGTTAGTTTCCTTGCTAACAGCAGCCACATTTTAGCAGCAGGTCGCAATACAGCTGGTATCTGTCCATCAAAACTCAATGAATCACCTCAGTGCTGCAGGCGTACTGGCCTCCGTCATTCTCGGAGGCTGCTAATGACGCCGGTGTGGAGGTGTTCATCAGTGTTTTAGTCATTTGTCAGAAAATAACAAAATCTAAAATACCATAAAACATACCTACAAAAGGATTTTAAAAATGTTTTTTTAGCAAGTCATGATAAAAACACCATCATCCATTTTGACTACATAACAGATAAAGGAAGTACAAAACTATGCAACTTTAGAATTCAGGAAGAAATCAGTCAGACAGCTGAGATGATGTCATAACTTGGCAGCCATTTCGTCTAAGCATGTTAATGTAAATATATATAGTAAGGCCTGTGAGGTATTACAGTATACCGGGGTATTTAGAATTCCCCAAGGTATGAATTACATTACTTTCAAAAACACAGCCACTCTTCCTTCCCTCAAACTGAGACGGAGATGCTCGAGGCTATGTGTTGTAGTGCACAGCACACGTCACCAGAGGTCAGTCTATCCCGGTGCAACAGAAAGATGCTGCCTGCGAGTCGAGGGGGAAATATGATAGGACTAGTCAGAAAGCAGTAGTAGCCAGGCAAACATGGACAAAGTTTACTGGTCACATGATTTTCTCAAGCGCTAGTCACCACCACCACATCCACATGACCTCTGTTCAGCCCACTGATGGGCCAGTATCCCTGCAGCAACAAGTGTCATCGGGTGCTTCCGCAAGAATCTATAGAAGAAGAGTTCCCTGCGAAAATGGAAAGAATTCATTTTTTTATTATAATTCCATCCCTAAGAAACACAATGACGCATTGGATGACCATTTTGGTATTTGAAAGCATCAAAAACCAAAAGTCTTATCAGAGGGTAAGACCCTGGGGAAGAATCTTATGAAATTGTGGTCCGTGGATGGAGCTGTTGGCCTCCGTGTGTCAAACTGAGAGTGAAGAAGGTGGACCCAAATGCAACAGAAGGCAGGCAGGAAGCAACGGCAGAACATTTATTTAAAAAAATAACTGCAGGAACAGGCGAACAGAACAGAAGACTCAGCAAAGTCTGTACAAAAAAAAGCCCTGACTTGAATACAAGCTAAACTGATGAGAGGATGAGGTGAGGGTGGAGAGAAGTGGAGATGCACAGGTGAGGGGGGAGAGCTGAAGAAAGATGAGAGGCAGGGGAAAACACTGGGAACAGGGGCAGGGCTTACAGGGCTGAGGAGGCGCAGGTGTCGAGGGAACGTCAGGCTGAGAGAGAGCACACGAACACAGGTGGGGGTGAAACAAAGGTGGTCCAATCTGTGCTAGTTATGGAGTCCTAAATTGGAGAACCACTGTTCTATAAGTATTTAAACCCAGCAAGACCTGACCTCACCAGCAGCTCAACTCATTATATTTTATACATCATGCCTCGTTCAATAGTTGTAGGTATGAGGGAAGTAGATACCACCCGAGCCTCACAAGAAGTGATATTTTTCAATCTTTAATTCATTAATCGCCTCATTTTAAGGTCTGACAGCAAGAAAAGTTGAACATCTGACACAAAGCAGTACAGTAGAGTAGTTTAAGGTCATGTATGAGTGACATTGCAAGCAATAGTTAATAAGAGCTGCAAGGATGGAGGTGATACTGTCGTGCTGCTGAGGGATGCAGGTACATGATGTCAAACAGAAGTGCAGCGGGCAGTCACCTACCTCCATCTGAGCCAATCTCCTCTCCAGGTACTGGATTATAAAGGCATCCTGGGATGAACCCTGGCTCTGCACTGAACCCGCAGTCAGATGGAGAGCCAGGAGGAGGACAGGAAGCAATTTGCCTGACATTTCTATACTCCTGTCAACAACTCGGCTCCGAAACTAACGCCGCTGCCGTGACAACCTCAAACTCACCGTTTCCTGTATTCCTGCAGAGTAAAACACACTAAAGCAGTTCTACGCACTCAAAAATAAGCCAAAGGGAAGAAAAGATCAGTCCATATGGCTTCAGTCACAGTTTACAACAGCCTTGAAGTGATGAAAGTGACCCTTGGTTGTCTTTAAATGGCTGAATATTCTTGTTTCCCGCTGCTGATCTCAGTAAGTTGTTTCAGTCCTGTTAGAGTTGTTGCTCAAGAACCTTCTTGCATGTGCCTCTAAGCAGTTGTTGCTCCAGTGGATTTTTGGATCCAAAGTGAACCTCACCCACACAGTCCCTCCCAGCCCCTCTGTCTCACACTCACTCACTCTACTCTGCCTCTCACCCACCCTTCCCCTCTCCAGAGTTTGTGTATTTGAGCTCTGAGAGAGAAAACCAGAGGAGAATGTGCAGAGAGAAAGACAGTGAGAGCTAAATACCGAGACAGTTCATATCCTATTGGTTCAATCCGGCAGTGTTTTTGTGTAATACTCTCCAGATGGCGCACTGACACGTCCTCAGTTCTCACAACGTTGATAACCAGGCTGTATACAGTCACAGGATCATCACCACTCATCCTGCCTGTAAAGTACACACAATTAAAGGTAGCTGTAGTTTTGAAAAAACAAAAAACAAAAACAACAACCTCAAACTCAGAAAGTTAATATATACAATATCAATAAGGTGATAATACAAACTCAGAAATAGGTATTTGATATATTAACATATAAACAGAACATACTTTAGGGGAATAAAGTTCCTCAGAGAGTTAGCTACTTAGAAGGCTCCTGCTAACATAAACAAAGTATGAAATTGTGTTATCCTTTGAGAAAAGTTTGTTTATTCAGGCATGAAAATCAGTAAGTGGAGTTCTCTTAACCCATTAATGACTAACCAATATATGTAGTATATTAAGCAAAAGCCCTACAGATTTTATTTTATTTTTGTCTGTTACAGGTTGAAACATAAAACTTGCAAAGGAAACTGTCAACACATGTGTCCACAAATGTCAAAATCGAAATTGGACATCCAAACTTTTCTTTCACATATTTATCACGCCTGAACTGTGAGACACATCTGATTCAAAACACACAGACATAAGTTTAGCATTCATTTGACATGCTATAGATCAGATTTGTGCCGGATTAAAGCACATATTTTGGAAATGAAAGTTGATTTGAATGCATTGTTACCAAGAATTTGATACAACTCCTAAATAGAGATACAGCTATTTTGTTACTTATTTGAAAACTGTTCAACATTACACAAGGAAAATACAAGTTTCTAAGGTTCTAAGAAAAACTTAATGCTTTATACTGTTTCAGTGCATTCATTCAGCTCAGATAGTATTTACAATACCAACATTAATGAGTTAAAATGTCAAAACTATGATGCACCATGTGCAGAATACTAAAATAAAAAAAATAAAAAACCTTCATTCCTCACTGTAAAATCTGACAGAGGGATTTTGTTCCAATACACAGAGGGTGTTTCCGCTGGCAGGATTGCAGGTGTCATATTAGACACTGTATTATATGGCTACAAAGAAAATATGACAAAGGTGCCTTGTAATTTATTTGCTCCTAATTCTAGCCTATGATGTTAAAGACATGCTATTATCTAATATCACAACCTCCCAAAGCAATGGTTATTCTGACTGAGGAGACCGGTGGCTTAGAAAGACATCATACAAATATGTGCAAAGACAAAATGCATTCAACTTAAAAGATCCTCGTTTTAACACGTGTGGCGGCGAGGTTTCCGGCCTCATTCCTGGTGATCCAGATGACATTCTGACTGATTCAGGTCCAAAAGTTGTCACTTCCATTGTGGATAATTTCTGGTTTGCTGCAGCTGCTGGATGACGACTTTTATCTCCATCTGGTGCTTTTTAGAGCCACCTGGGTCTATTTCCTTGACTTCTGTTGTGACAGACAACATCTGGTTGTCAGCTTTCGACGCTGGCCTCTATCTGGCGCATATTACACACAGAGCTTTGCTTCAAATGGCAACTGTACGTGAACATGATGAGGATGATGGAGGATTTGACACTAACATGTTAACAAAGCAGCATACTTTGAGTCTTCTTGGCATCTTTTGCTGAGCAGTTGGATATTTTATCCTTGTTAGGTTAGTTTCTGCAGTTGCACCTGGATCTACCAGGAGATGGCACCACATCACAACTGGATTACTCATACATACTACAACATACTACAGCCTAATAGTAGCAGGCCATACCACGTCAGCAACAACACAACCATCCACTCCCCCCACATGTTGCCTGTGGTCTGTAATTATAGCCTACTGCTAAATCCTTTATGGGGAGCAGTGGTATTAATAAGGCAGCAGGAAAGTATGAAGGAAAAGTAAGAATCTAAATTCATAATTCACTCTGTTGCTGTGGATCCTTACCTTTCTGGCTTGTATCACCCTATACACAAACAATGTGTGACTCCAACGGTGCCAACTGGCACTAATATGCTTCTCGACATGCGTCTCACCTGCGATTTGGATCTCACTTCGCTGCTCTATGTGCAAATAAACATCACTGGGACAAACTAACACCTTTTTTTTTTTAACAAAGAAAGAAATACCTTTAACATTTGAGGCATTTACAATTTGTCAAAAATGTATCATAGACAGTGTTTCACTAAGTGAATAAAGTTTATTGTAACTCAGAAACTCACAAAATTGAGCAATTTTGAAAATGGAGTTTGGGGACTTTCTTAACAGTCCCCGAAAAAGTAGCCTTCAGTGGTTGAAATTTGACATAAAATGGTCTTCTCTCACAAATTTAGTGTAAATGGTGAAATCAGTCTAAACAGTGTGTTCAGACAGCTGCTTAATGTTGACAGGTAAGACGCAGGTGAGACATGGAAGCAGACAGGCTGCTAAAGCCGTGCTGCCACAAACTTATGCTTTTTACAAGGAAGGAAACATCCTAATGTATTGCATTAAATGCTGAATTTTACAAGAAGATATGGATTATGTAAAATGTGCACTAGTCGTTTCTTAAACCTTGTTTGGTTTCCCCTCACTAAACAACCCTTTAAATCGTGCAATTTTTTAAGGGAGTCTGGATGTTGCAGTTAATAGTTCAATGGTAGGAAACTGTGTTCACAAACATCTGCTGCTCACATTAACCCTAACCCCAAACATGTAATTTATGTTGCAGTGAACCACGTGGAGATCAGACGGTGTATAATCCATTCAGCCTGTTGTTGTGGCTTCTTCTTCTTCACGTCATTTGATGTCGTTTGAGTAGGCGGTCCTTCAGTGAGGCGAGGATATACAGTATGTGTTCACACACTGCTGAAAGAATGTGGTCACATCATGCAGCGCAGACCACCCCTGAATGTAGTCTGAGGTGTCGGGTCTCAAATGTGTCCTCAATGCATCTTGGGGGAATTCACACCTGTAGAGCTGTCCACATGGGACGTCTGATGTGGTCTGATGAGAAGTCTGCCATGTCTCTCGACCAGATCATGGCAGGAATTTATAATGCTATGATTGGCCCAACCTGACAGAGTAATCACCTCCTAAGACAAAGGTATTGTGTAGTCTGTTCCCTGTAGAAAGTGACATATACTGTACTTATACCAGTACATGGTTGTTGTTTTGTTTCAGTACAGCACTGACCCCACTAGAAAACATGTATTTCTCATGGACAGGGTACCTGGGGAAAGGTAAAGATTGTTTTAGGTGATCATATTACTTACCACTTTGAGATCCTCTAACTGTGGACTACATACACATAGGCACTCACACCCCAGCTACACACACACACGCACGCACGCACGCACGCACGCACGCACGCGCACACACACACACACACAATGAGATGCAACCTTATAAAAGATTTATTACAATTTGTGGGGGAGGTCTATAAAATATCCATAGAGTCTCAGCAAGACATCCGACTGGGTTCAAGTCCAGAGCTGACAGCAGGAATCCCAAGATCTTTGTGTGTGTGTTTGTGTGTGTTGTTTTGTGCTTTATTGTGCATTTAGGAGTATCTTTACGGTGTGTTTGCTTCTTTGCTCATGTTTACTGTATGTCTATATGTTTGTCTATATGTTTTCCTGTGTGTGTGTGTCCACAAATGCATTATGTGAATAATTTTGGTATTCTGTGTATTTTCAGCTGCCTACATTACTGTGAATGTGTTGTGTAATGGCAAGGTCAAGTAAGTAAGTAAAAGGATTTACATTTCTTTATAACTGTATGTTTGTTTTTGTGTGCATGCTTGTGCCATTGGACCATGTACGAGTGTGTGTGTGTGTGTGTGTGTGTGTGTGTGTGTAATGTGCACGGCTAATAGTGCCTCGCATAAGTACGTGCAGTTTACTAATTTATAATAGCACAGTGGTGGTTTGTGAGACGTGTGTGTGAATGTAAAATGAACACACTACAA
>OMLP01015887.1:0-21983 GCA_900302685.1 Spondyliosoma cantharus
GAGAGTGTGAGCAAAGGGTTGGACCTTGGCAGTGATCCTGACAAGCTGGTTCAGGAGATAAGGGTGAAAAGATGGTGGAGAGGAGAGGGCCCCTTCTGGGGATCCCTGTTGACTCTGGTTGAACCCAGAGAACCACCAGGAGCTCATAGCTGTCGGAATCAGTTCTTAACTTCCAGAGGTGGACGGACAGTCTTTCTATAGACTCTGACTGGACTATTGGATTATGTGGCAAACAGTCTGCAAAGAACTTGCAGGATTGATACGCCTGTGGTCTCTGCTGCAAAGGTAACCGCTGAAGTCCATTTTGCTGATTGTTGACTCTGACTCGCTGTCCTACTTCGGCAGAACTTGAAACCACAAGAGGGACAAAAATAATCACAACTAAGAAAAGCTTCAACAACTGGGACTTGACTCCTTTTGTTCAGTTAGCAGAGTCACTGTTCCTGTGGAGGAATTATTGTCGCATCACAGAGACAGCTTAAGTTTACCCTCTTTCCTTTACTACCAATCATCATGTAACGTTAAGAAGTGCATGGCTTTTTCATTGTAGTGCAAATGCAAATTATTTTATTTTGGGAGTTGCTTATATTGCTTCTAATATACATGGCAGGTCATTTTGTTTTGACTTTAGTGTTTCTACTTTTATGGCACAACACTAAGGTGTTTGTCTCCATCTACTGGTGGTGAAGGGGTAACTGCTCTAACGTCGTATTTAGGTCGGAACGGCAACAATGAATTTTGTGTCTTTGGTATTGTACATACATTTTACGTGATCTGCTTAATAATAAAGCCAGAAAAATGTCAAGTTGTGGAATGTTTTTATTGACTGGCTAAAGCACAAAGAAAGAAAAATGGATTTAAAAACTGCATTCTGCGTTTACATTTGGCCTCTTCACACCAAAGTGACGGTAAAACATGAACTAAGACGAGTCAGCTTGAAATGGAGTAACGACAGATACTGTGTGAAGTGAAACCCAATACTGAAGCTGTAAAACTCCCGAGGCTAATTCCAAGGAATCACCACTTTCTTTAAAGGCTATCACAAATCGTGAATGTATTAAAATATGCGCATCACCAACATTAACCCACACAGACTTTGGTATTGGTCATGGAACAGAGAAAAGCTGCGTAAACGTCCATACTGTGTAACACCTCTGCTATGAATTCAGCACTTGCTTACTATGTACTGTCTGTGCTCTGGTACTGTATTCCAGCATTCAGCCTATAGTGGTCCATTTATAAATTCTCCCAAATCTAATTCACCTACTACGTAATGGCAGTGTGTGACAAAAAAATATCTATGAGAAAATAACGGAAACTAAATATTAGATTTTAAAATCTCAAATTACAAATCATTAAAGTGCAAAACTTACCGAGTGACGGTATGAAGGAATTTTCTAAAATATATCTCTGTTTTCTAATTAGCCATCGCTGCTGCATATATATGCAGGCTTTTTAAATAATTTAAGACATAAGCTATACTGTTATAGAAAGGCTTACAGTAAAATGTCGGCGTAGAGCATAGAGAGATGTTGTAGAGACCGTTTTATAGACAGCCACAGTTTTGCATATATTTTAAAAGAATAACCGAGGACCTTGCGTTGGAATGATGCGACAGCAGACATGACTAACTCCTCCGGCTCGCATCTCTCTGTCTAGAGACACACTGAACACTTTGTGGCTTATAGGAAAAAAGTAACATTCAGAGTCAAAAGCGACTAAGAAAAGTATTTCTGTGGATGTCAGTGAAGTCAAAATTACAGGTCAAGGAACCCTAACTCCAAAAAATAACATATAGTTAAAAATAATAAAGGAACAGGGGAAGTATTTAAGTATATGTCTGGTCATTCGCGTTTACACATCGTCAATGCACAAACAGGATCCGGGAGTCCGACAGGCAGTGTTGCAGACTGAAGCATCGGCCGCGCTACACTCAGCTGTCGTTGCCGAAGACGGTGTTGAGCTGTTGGGTGACCCTGATGAAGGTGGTCCTGCGGCTCAGCTCCTTCAGTTTGCCGGCCCCAACATAGGTGCAGGTGGATCGGACCCCGCCCAGGATGTCCCGTATTGTCACCTCCACCGGCCCTTTGTAAAGAACTTCGACTGTCTTCCCCTCCGACGCTCTGGAGTCAGAGGAGATGGTGTAAACATAGTATACTACGTAAACTCGGCATTATAAGTTTGGCGGCTAATACAGACGGCCATAAACATAACTGAGTCCGACCTGTACTCAGCCACGCCTCCTGCATGTCTCTTCATCGCCGTGTCGGAGCTCATTCCGTAGAACAGCTTGTATTTCTTGCCATTTTTCTCAATAGTCTCGCCTCCGCTTTCCGAGTGGCCAGCAAGCATACCGCCCAGCATCACAAAGTCTGCCCCAGCACCTGAGTTCACACAGAAAAATGAATAAACAAATAAATAAACAGTGAGAGGACTTGTTTGAACAGAAAGAATTTGCTCGCAGAGAACATTCAAACTTACCAAACGCCTTTGAGACGTCTCCCGGGCAGGTGCACCCCCCGTCCTGTATGAAAGAGACGAAAGGAGAAAAGACAAAACAGAGCACCGTATCGTGAGGGTTTATCACAGCTGCGTGTACATATACAGCCTTGACATAAAAGATAAAGCTGTGTACACTATCAGGAAATACACAATAACAGATCACACTGACCCTGGGAAGAGAAAAGGGGAAGAAAAGCTACAGGGCATGAACCATCTCACATGCTAACCAAAGAAGCAAAAGATAGATGAATCATCAGTAGCTGCTATTTTAGGTATCAGTGTAAAGAAATAGAAATACGTTTTGCCTAGAGTTAGATAAGAAGATCAATACTACACTTTCCAATCAATATAAAGCTGGAGCCATTAGCCGGTTAGCTTAGCTCAGCATAAAACACTGGAAACAAAGAGAAACGGCTAGCCATTGTCTGAAGGTAACAAATGTCATCCATCAGCACCTCTTAAGCTCACTTAAACTCCTCCAACAATGGATAAAAAAAACACTAACACCCACTAACAAATGGCTTTTGACTTTAGCTTCTGCAGTGATGGAGTCATGACACCCAAGTGGACATGCTCATTTTTTTACCCCTTCCTGGTGCGATGCTATGACGCGAGTTAAAGTTCCTGGTGTTGGTACATATATATATATATAATTCCACCTGTCTCCTTTAAAGCATCACCAGCGTCAGTCACTCTGCTGTAAACTGTAAAAATGACAATTCTTGTTATTTTGTGGCTGGCACAGATACAACACTCCGCTCACTGCACCTGGCCAAGAAAAGGTCCTGCAAACAGTAGGCTTTAGAGGTGCTGGTAGACCGTTTTCCACACGTTACAGTCTTAATGCTAACTAAGCTAACTGGCTGTAGCTTCATATTAAGCACAGGCATGAGAGTGGTGACAATTTTCCTCATTTAACGCTGGGCAAATGTGCAAATAAGACAAAAAAAATGGCCAAACTATTATGAAAACTGGGTAGAAATGATGATTAGTCACTCACAGAGATGATGTGGCCGCCCAAGCCATGGGCTGCGTCTGCACACTCAATCACAGCGCTGAGCTGAGGGTACCCCACCCCTGTCTTCTTGCGGGTGGTACACACAGAGCCTGCAGAGGAAGACACAGGAATGAGTGTCAAGATTTCTAGCCCGCAGAAAGCCGCATCTGAAAGCACTGCGTGTGATCAGTTTGTTTTGTGCGTGCTAAATGAATTGGGCACAGATTCGCTTGAGTATTGAAACCTCACCCGGGGGGGTTTTCCCAAGCAGCTGACAATGTACAAACACGGTTCTGCAAATGTAGGTTCTCATACATGGCGTGAATAGTGTATATAATAGTGAATAGAAGAAGCGATAAACATCTGTATAAACGCAGACATCTGTTAATAAGCGTTGCACTGTGGTCACCTGGTCCGATGCCGACTTTGATGATGTCAGCGCCAGCGAGGATCAGCTCCTCCACCATCTCCCCCGTCACGACGTTCCCTGCCTGAGCAAGATAAAAGAGAAACGCATTTCAGTAATGTTAACCCGTGAGCCTCCATTCCCTTTTTCAGGGCCAACACACCGCCGTTTATAGACAGACATCTACTGACCATTATAGTGTGAGAGGGGAACTTCTCCCTGACGTCTTTGACAAAGTGAACAAAGTGTTCGGAGTAGCCGTTGGCCACGTCGACGCAGATATACTGCAGCTCCGGCACCGCCTCCACGATGGCTGAAATCCTGTCAAAGTCACTTTCACCGGTGCCTGTGCTGACCGCTACACTCTGCGAGATAACCAGGGGGAGAGAGAGGGTTTATTGCGTGTCAGTAAACAGAACCATTAATAAACTCCCTGAAATACATGGTTACATAATAATAAACACTCCGGGCACCTTTACACAGTCGGGATGCTTGGCCGCAAACTCCACCCAGTCGTCGACAGAGTAATGCTTGTGAATCGTGGTGAAGAGAGTGAACTAAGCGGAAGAGACAACACATTTGTGGTTCACAAAAACGTCACCTGTGGATAACACAATGGCATCTAATGGACAAATAATATATCAAATGAAATGAATTAATCAATACAGTGGTGACATTTATTTTTAAATCACGAGGTGTTTCTAATCTTTTCTGGTCTTAAAAGGCCAAGAGGATCCTGAACTAAGTCGTTCGCTATCATTAAAAGGATACATGAAAAGATGCTACTCATTAGCCACCAACAGTGGAGTCAGGGAACCACAACCTAAAAGTCTTAATCTTGTCTTTGGCCAAGGAGACGAGGAAAGTAGGCCCTGTCCTCATGTGTCAGTCTGGTAGGTAACATGGGGATTATAAAGCATTAAAGTGGTCACTGCTTAGATTAACTTGAGGCACACCTAGTTTTGCTCAGTCACCATTCCTTCTGACAAAACAATTAACTTAAGAGAAACTAATAAATAACGTTATAATAGAATCAAACCCTAAGTGCTCTGTGGGGCTACATAATAAGGGATTTAAATTATACGCATCCCATGTAGTGCGAAATCTACCTGGTGCAAAGCCAGGGCCATCTCAAATGTCCCGACAGTGTCCATGTTTGCGGCGATGATGGGGATCCCTCTGTAAGTGCCCTTGGAGTTCCTGAACGTGTAGCTCCTCATGAGGTCCACCTGAGAGAAACAGTTTTATGGATTTGTTCAATGTGCAAGGATTATTACGGTGCAAGGTGTATTACTACAGTCACGGGGCAGCAGGAGCCCGTATTTTGCGGCTTCAATTCTACCAACCAGATGCTAAAATACCCAAAGGTCCAGATAGTGGAAACATCTGTATTTAGGTCAGTCAGGTTTCATGTGGAAAATCAAACCCACAGCTGTTTACCCACCTCGCTCCTGGACTTGAGCGTGCTCCGCTTTGGCCGGAGGAGGACATCCTTGAAGTCCAGCTTGATGTCATTCTCGATGCGGGGCATTTTGGAAACAGGCTGAACAGGTAGTGTGACAACAAAAAATGTGAGAGGAACCTGTGAAACAGAAGATCACCTTTCAGGATGGGTGTTTTTGTGACTGATCTTGAACTTGAACTTAGTACACTCGTACACACACATATAGTCAGCAACTATGAGCTGGTGTGCTGTGGGGAGAGGAGGAACACACAAATATGCATTAAAATACAGATCAGATACATATCAGATTGAGCCAGAACTCTAATTACTACAGTGTGGAAATGTAATAAGCATATGCTTAGCTAGCTAGCTGGCTGAAAAATGCCATTCCTGCGGCTATACAAAACAAACCATACCATACCACAAAGACATGAGCAGCGCTGCTTATTCAACTACGATGTCAAAATTCAAGGTTACATCGGTTGAAAGTGCCAAAACTGGAGCCATTTGATTAGCACAGCAAAGCGGCTACCTAAGCACAAGCTACAAGCTAGCTAAAGAAATGTATCATCTTGTACATTTAGCAAAGACAAAGTGTGTGTTACCTTGAGGAAAGTATGACTGGTTTTGTCTGTGCCGCTGTTTCCTTATCCACTGCGTGCGCGGGGAGCACCGACTGACAGCCGCTCTGTAGTTCTTAAAGGTGTTTAGCGAATGGGGCGACACGCAGCAAAGAACTACAAACGCGAGACCCGCTTTACGCCACGTCGAGCTAATGTCGCAAGGGCGGTTTTAGGGATTCAGGACACATCCTTTTTGAGTTACTAATGTTTACTCACGCTGCTGTGAGATATTACTTAAGACATTTGTCTTTGCCTTTTTCTTGACGGTGAATGAAGCGAATGCGAAGTCCGAAATAAGGTCGAAGCGGAACCCTTGACGTGCACGGAATGAGGTGGGAGGATTCACCGGGGAACACAGGAAGTGACCGTTGGATTCTTTTTGTGGAAGGGGGTGAATAGCGAGTTCCCTCACCAAAATAACGTAGTATCATTGCGAAAAATCCAGTTAACGTTTATTTCTACTATCATTTGGGGTTAAAAAAGCAAGTCAACAAAGATGCTTATTAAAGTGAAGGTAAGGCAAAGCGTGCAACAATTAGCTCGGTTCACAGTTAGCCGAGTGTTTGAACAGTTATTACTGAGTTGTTGTCCAGTTTTGAATAACCACATTTTCTTCAATCTCAGACACTCACAGGCAAGGAGATAGAGATCGACATAGAGCCCACAGATAAGGTATAGAATCACCATTATTTCCTAATTTGTTCAGTATGTTTTTTCAGTGTGCGTTTGAGAATGTACCTACATATTTTTTTAATCTTTGTTCCCATACAGGTGGAGCGGATTAAGGAACGGGTGGAGGAGAAAGAAGGGATCCCTCCGCAGCAGCAGAGGTTGATCTACAGTGGGAAACAGATGTGAGATTTAAATGCTCTTTGGTTTTATTATAAAATAGGGATGTTGTATTTGTAATGTGCTGTTAATCTGTGGTATATTCTGCATTTGTCTTATCCATTTTTCTCATAGCCTGTGTATCCAAACCCATTCTTGCCTATTCTTCTGTGCCAATGACCTCTATTGTTGTTTAAAAACGCAGAAATCAGTCAGCCACACTGTTGTACTTACTTTGTTCATTGATCATGATGAACAGAGGCGCTGTAGTTTATTTTGAGTCGATCAAGCACACTGTACACCACCCTGATGGCGTAAATACCGACTACTGCACCACAAACGTATCAATATACAGCTGAAAATAGTCCCAAACAATTGTGCCTTTTACTCCTGTTTTAGTAGTGTTTGTTACAAACTACGCCACCCAGCTGTTTTGGCAAATTACTCAACTTTTAATTAAATAAAACTGGGTATTCGAGGCTGGTTTGGAAGGTTTAAAGTACGAGTAAGCTTGGGAAAAATGCCACAGACAGGGAGGGGAAGTTGGAAAATATTCATCCCAACATCAACTTCATTGTAAAATTGAAATGTATCTTTTACCTTACCTAAGCATGAGATGCGTACAACTTAAAAAATGACTAAAAACATGTATAAAAATATGAAAAGCACACCCAGCCATCATCATCCAACCCAATCATCACCTACCAGTTTTACATGGGAAGATATACAGTATGCTTGAACTAGTTTAGGAAGAAATTGCGTATCTGTAGCTCTGTTGAAACAGCTTATGCATGCGTCAGTGTGTCGGCACTTTATGTCAGTTCAACTGTTCTTACTTCAATAGAGGTATTTCCACTGTCTGACGCCTTCTTCCCTGCCTTCCTTTTGTCTTTCTTCTCAGGAACGATGAGAAAACAGCGTCAGACTATAAAATCCAGGGAGGCTCTGTTCTCCATCTGGTCCTTGCTCTGCGAGGGGGACAGGCGCTCCGCTCTCCCAGAAGCCAGCGCTCCAAGCCTGCCTTGTAGTGCTCACTCGGAGACAAGCCTTAACCTGCGCTGAGCGGTTACACTGAAGAAGACACATGACCACGGGTTTGTCGAGTCACCTCGCAGCGTTGAAGGCGACACAGAGCCATTGGTAGAAAAGAGGTAGATCGGGTTCTACTCGTGGCAGCTATTTTCCTGCAGCCAAAAATGTGCAGGCTGCAAACACTTCCTCCACGTTATATCATCGCCACAGCAATACGCTCCACATGGCTGAAAAGGCTTACTTTTCTCAGAATTAAACAAAACTTTAGCCAAAGATTTACAGCCCAAAGCTAATTTGGCTGCTACATTACAGAAAACTACTTTACAGTGTTCAAGCAGTTCCCTGTGTCCTTCTGCGGCCCTGCGTGAAAGCACATACGCCATCGTTGTTCCTCTAATGGTAAAACTGAGACAACTGTATCTTAAAGATGGTTCAGGGAAACCCATCCCTGGATTCCAGTCTTTGCCTTCACAATGTGACACAGACCTGTTCTCCCCAACTCACTTATTATAACTATCTGAGGCTACCGGGTGTTACAAAACTCCTCTTGAGGATCGCCAATGTCGAGAACAGTCTGTTGAACACATCTTTTCACCTTCTGGCGGAAAGCTAAGTGAGAAGATTGATGTCACTTTCATATTTGTCCGTTAAATGTAAAGCAGCAGGCAGCCAGCAGCCGGTTAGCTTAGCACAAAGAAAGAGGAAGAAACACCTATCTTAGCTATGATCAAGGGAAACGACCAGCACCTCTAAGCTTGACTTATTAACTACTTATGTCTTGTTTTTACAATCTGTCCCAAAAAACAGATTTTAAAATGACAATTTGCAGGTTTCCAGGGTTTATATGCTGGATTCTTGAATGCTTCTAAGGCAGGAAACAAACGGAGACCCTAAGAAGTTACTGGTCACAGCCGAGAAACAGTCGGCTACATAACAGCCTCTAAAATATGGAATTGTGGGTAATGCACTTTGGTGTTTGTACAGATTGAACAATGACAATGCATGTCATGTAGTGGCGTCTTTCATGGCACTTGAGGTCACATTTGTTTATAAAAAGCATACATTTAAACAACACAGGGTCAGTAAAAAGCAAGACATGCAAGAGACAGTCAGAGACAGAAAACAATATTGTTATCGAGACGTAACCTGTTAGTTAATCAGCTTTAGAGAGTCTTTGTTAACTGTTTTTACTCTTTGTAGTAAGCTAAGCTAACCGTCTTCTGGTTGCAGCCTTACCCCTGAAGGACAAAGTGGTGAAAAGGTCGGTGTTGATCTCCTCATCTAACTCTCTGCCAGAGAGGCATATACACGTTTTTCTGTCAGGAAAAATGAGAAGTAAAGGACATGTACTGTGTTAATAATCCTAGATCATGTAGCAGAGATTGCTTTCTACATGCCAAAATCCATCCAGTCATTTTTTTTTTGTTTAAGAAGACACCAGGCTGCGATGGTCTTGTCTGTCAATGGATTCAGTTTACATGGATTATTTAGGTTGTTTTTTATGTTCAGAGACGTTTGAGATGCTACGTCAGTTCACATACGTCCCAGTTAACCTATTCTGTCGATTACTTTGTCTGTAAAATAAACTTGTGTTGAAAAATGCCTCACTTCTCCCATTCTGCCTTCTTCATGAATTCATTTAAAGCCCCCCTTCCCGTCAAAAATGTGTCTCCCTTCTTGTTCCTGCAGTTGAACGTTTGAAGCGTCACTGTGTGGAGTTAGACACTAGAGGGCTGTGTTTCACATTCACCTGCTCACAGTGTGAATTTTACTCTGTGCCCGCTGAAAATCTAAATGTAAGAGGCGGGCCTTCGAGCGTGATTTATGACATCATAAACAGCGTGAAAGCCAATCCTGGCCCATTGTGTGAATGCCTGAATCCTCCAGTGGTCACACAGTGGAGTAGGAGACATCTTGTATCCAGCAGTTAAACCATGTCAAACAATCATTGTAAAGGTGCAATACGCAAGAAGACATTCAAACGTTAATAAAATGATCAACAGAATGTGAAGAAGTAACCGTTTTGATGTGAGACGTCTTTGTGTCGCATTGCAGAGATATTAACTGGAGTTAGCATGCTAACCAGTTAGCCCCCTTGGCTAGCTTCTACCTCAAGACGTGGCCGATAGTAAACATCCCAGACGCTCCAGTCCAGGCTGTCAGCTAATGCACTAGCTGCTATAGTTAGCATCCCTTAACGGTTGCTTTGGCGACATTCACCCAATGTTTGGTGTCCAACTCTTACATATTGCACCTTTAATACATGTGTGAAGAGGATCATTTTTCCAAACAGCCGTACAAAAGAGATGTGAAAAGTTTCATCACTTACGGACATTTTTTTTTTTATTCTTGTCACACACGCTCCACCAGTATGTACATTTACAGTTTTGACACAAAAATAGACTTAAGTTCGAGAGCCGCGTCAGACAAAAATGGCTCTCGGCGGACTGCAAACGGCAACTTAAATTATACCAACGTGTACACAAAACGGTTTAGAAACAACATCAGGGAGAGGGTACTGTAGTGCCGTGATGTATTGCTTAGGTTATCAGCACACATAGAAAACTTTATATTTCCACCACAGTGAAGGCCTGTTTTGGTCTGAATTGAGTTGCAGCTTATTAAGGAACACTGAGCAGCAAGAAAGTAAGACAAGTGTAAAAAGAAAAAAAAAAGATTTAAAGCAGTAAACAAGCAGGATTTGAGATACGCTGAAGTTTCAGCTGGCGTATCACATATATAAAGTTGCAGCATTTGATTTCTGAGGTGGAAACATTCAGGCCTCATTTATGTACTGTGTTGGTGAGAAATGTGGGTTCAAAATGGAGGGGAAGGGTCTTCTAGGGAGAATCGATTCACGTTCTTTGAAATGATCGCGCAACGGAATGAAGGTAAAGATTCATAAATGAGGCCCTGAATTACAAGTTCAAACATTAGTCAGTGGTTTTTTTTATTTACTAAGAGACAACATACAGACTGTCATGACACCTGTGTATACTGTAAATACACGATAACCGTACAGGCACAAAACACAATCATTGTACTTGCAAAGACATCCAAGACACCCTGTTCTCCTTACAGTTCAACGAGAGAAACCTTTACAATACTGTCCCGACTTCACTTGATTGTTAGAATTATATATGCATGTCTGCCAACGCCTGTGTTTTTTTTCTTTTGGGATATCTCGTAAGATTGAGCTTCCTGAGGAAAATACATCTCTAAAAAGCACCAGCACAGGCATGTAGCAAGGAGGCAATTAGTCAGATCTGTTGAGTTTTTTTTCGGCAGTGTGTATGTATGTAAGGAGAAGGCAGCGGGGGATGCCCTGAGACACTAACAGATTATATAGAAAGACACAAGTAAGTACACAATGTGTGTTTTATGTGTGCAGGAGTGTTGTTACTATAATATACAGCATAAGTATAGATACACAACAATAACCAGACGACACAGAATGGGTTCGTTCGGGGGGGTGAGCGTTCAGTTTTGTTATTTTTTGCTGGTGCCTGCACTAATATTGCACTAGTAGTTTTTTGTGCGTGTAAAGCTCTTACTTCTCCACGCTACATAAAGAACAAATAATATTTAAGCACAACTAGATGGTAGGCTACAAAAAATGTCCTTCTGCCGTTTAGCTGTTTTTCACACGGGCATTCACATGTGTCGGTGTTGGGATGTGCACAATAACGAAACGCAAATGTGGCGGTGGAAACTGTCAAGTCTGGCCTATCTATCTCTTTTCTAGTGATCTACGTCCACGACCGGACGCTGACAGGTATATCTGAGTAGTGTCCATACAAGAATCCAAAAAACTCTCAAATTAAAAAAAAAAAAATACTGGCACTTTAAAAACTAACCCCAACCAAATATCCATATCAGTCAGAGCAGAGCCGCAATGGCACCCGAACACAGAATATAATCTAATTAAGGCAACTGATAAAGAACTGTGCACCGTTTTTCCAGCACATCTACCGATACAAAGCACAGATCACACATCAGCTTTCAGGCGTACACCTCCAGGGTTGCAAGAGTAAGTAAAAAAAAAAAAAAGAAAAGAAAAGAATAATAGGCCCAGATGTATATGATGCCGAATAGAAAAAAAAAGGAATATCAACAAAACTAAAATTAACATATTCAAACTAAAATATTGACAAAGGCAAATGTAATAAACAATTATCACAATTACAAAAAAAAAGAAAAGAGGAACATTTTCGGAATCACAGTCACCTTTTTTTTTAACAACACACGGTACTTAGTGTACTTCACAAAATAAAAGGACTTGATCTGAAACTGATTTTCTGACAATCAAATACAGCTTTGGTGTGTTGAATGGATGAACCAAAAATGTACATAAAGAAACGGAAAAAAAAACAAACCCAAAAACAAGTGTTTGCGCGTCACGACACAGTGAGAGTCTTTTGATGAATGATAATAAAAAAAAAAAAAAGAAATCAAGAAACAAAAGACGCTCTTACAGTAGGACTGTGCAGGGAGTGTGTGGAGGAGCAGAAGCAGGATGATGACGATGGTGATGAGTCGTGAGTGTGTGTTTAAGTGTGTGTATTGAGGAGCTGGAAGGCGCTAACCTTTCTTTATTGCACTTTTGAAGGACCCCAGTCCGTCAAGTTTGAGGTCATATTACTCTAAAACATCTCATACTATATTTGGCACAGAAGATATTGATTGAAATGTTGCTAAAACCAAATGAAAATATTGAAAACAAAAAAGTGTGGGGGCACGAGTGTTGATCAGTAAATCCACTACAAACTGCCTTGTTGGTTTGTTTTGCGCACCCACGTTCGGTTTTCGCATATGTCTGTTTATTTTGTGGGGCGGCTGGGAAACGAGGATGCTCTAGCAGTCCGCTGACTTGTGGTTGTCCCCGTCCTCCTTGGACAGAGGAGACCGGGCCTCCTTCATCTCCTCTCCTTCCTCTGCACTCCCGCTGCTGCCGGTGCTGCCCGGATAAACCACCATGCAGAACTTCTGGCCCACGTAGGTCATCTTATCTGGAAGAGGAGAGCGGCAGAGAGTTTCAGGACACGTGCAGTAATAGCCTTTTAAATTATGATATGATGAAAATGTATTTCTAATATATGACATCATCATTTTCAGTATATGTTGCTACATATTGAGAATATATATATTGGCATATACGGAAAAATATGTATGTCTTTGACATTTTGCTTCAAGAATATTTTACAAAATATACTGAATGTACATTTTGATCATGCATTAGTAATATATGCCATCTCTAAAATGATCTCACATTTGACTAGAACATTTATTTTTGGAAAGCAAACAGTAATATTTTGTTGTAATCTAATGTGATAATAAAAAAATGGCAATAATTTGTTTCATTTTTAATATAAAGAGAAAAAATAATTTGATATATTTAATAACATTATTATATATATTTCAACATGTATGAAATATATCAGCGTATTAAGTTATTACAAGGTGAAAATACTGTCATAAGATTGTTTAATTGATACAAATAATGGAAAAAATATCAAGAATGCTATTATAATAAATCTACGTATATGGAAAATATGTTTCCGTTGCATAACGGCATGGACTGTTTGAAAAAAAAAAAAGGTTTAAGATCATTTTCCCCCCAAAAATAGTCAAATTAAATCATGTTTCTTTACAACTATTTCACCTTTTTAATGCACTCTGTTTAAATCAAGTAATGTGTTGAAAGTGTGGCATTTTTTTTTTGTCATTTCAGAAAACAGTCACCAGGAGGTGATTAGCTTAGCGTAGCATAAAGACTGAACACAGGGGGAAACTGCTAGCTTGGCTGGTTCAAAAATATACTTCCAAACAAAAATAGCAAGAATTGAAACATTTTTTTTACATTTATTTGTGGGTACTGATTGAAGAAAAGTGTTAATTAGTCAGCTTTAGAGGTTAGCTGCTCACAATTAAGGCTAAGCTAAGCTACATGCCATCCCGACTTTACACACATCGCCCCATATGTGGTATCAATCTTCTCGTCTTTACTCGAAAGCAACTAATCACATTTCACAACAGATAAAAAACAAACAAACAACTGTCTTAACACAACACCACCCAGCCCACGTCGAGCGAACTTACTAACGAAGGCGTCGAAGCACTGTGGCTTATTGTCCCAGTAGACTCCCAGGAAATAGACGGGGACGCCAGTCAGCATGATGGCCAGGCCGATGCCGCACACCACAGGCTCGGAGTAGAGGGAGAAGATGAGCAGGAAGGCCCAGAAGAGGAGGTAAATGACCGGCCATATCAGGCTGATCTGTGAGACGGAACAAAGCAACGACTTAGCACACTCACACAGAGACTGTCGCTCTCTTTCAGATATGATGAATTATTGCAGTTAGTTTTATCGACTGATCATATTTTGCATATTCTCTGACATCCAGTCTGTGATAATACACCTTTTGCACCACTAGAGAGCAGCTTTCAGAGGGATGTGTGGCTGCCTGAAGGTACAATTACTGCACATCATGCCTGTTTTTCCATCGGATTTCCATTTTTTAAACAGGTTTTGCTCTCCTCAAAGTGATAAACGATAGATTTGATGCAAGAAAAACACATTTCCTTGCGTCCTTGTTGTTATTATTTAAAAAAAAAAACACCACAAAACATACCTTGATTGGTCGGTGCATGTCGGGCTGTTTAATACGCAGCACAATCTGCCCGGCGACAGTGACTCCATAGAAGAGGTAGTTGATGAAGCCCACATAGTTGATGAGGGTGTACATGTCGCTGGTGCACAGCATGAGCAGGGTGGAGAGGCACTGAGGAGCGAGAGGAAAAAGGAGTTAGCGGTTCGTCTGCGGCTTCTTGTCTTGCTCTTAGGTTTGACCTAGTGTCAAGAGAATGACTTATCTAAGGAGGACGATATAAATGAGTGTGGTGAGACTCACAGTGAAGAGCAGAGCGGGGATGGGAGTGCAGCGCTTGAGGTGAATCATGGCCAGCAGACTGGGGAGGTGGCCCTCTCTGGCTCCAGCAAAGAACAACCTGTGCGAGGCAGAGGCAAAGACAGAAAAACAACACTTAATGCCTGTAAGTCCACAGTATTTCCACGTGTTATTCAATAAAGAAGAAAGGCGTGTAAGGGACTTGGGAAAGGGGTTGAGATGAGGGTGACAAGAGAGAGAAGAAAGTTACATTTTAGAGCACAGAGGAAGTGGAAATGTGCAATCACACACGTGTCTTGAGATCCTTAAAGGGGCACTATGTAGTTTTCAAACTGAGAATTTTCACATTTACATTATTAATGAGGCAATAATACAAACTCGCATAACTGAATAAACAAGCTGTTCTCAGAGGAAAATAAGGTCCCTGGAACACTGTTTGAAGCTCGAAAGGTGGTGGGGTCCGCCACATGTAAACAAAGTAGTACTTAACAATGCACCCCTGGAAAAACCTCCATTGTTGCACAAACATACATACATAGTTGAGAAAAGATATAAAAAATAAGTTCCCGTTTTATGTTTCAGTAATGTTTTCTCTTCCTCTTTCATATCTTAATTTTTTCCTGACCCCTTATAAGGCCCCGAAACCCAGACTGAGAACCACCACTGTAGCTGAGTTCATTGCAATAATAGGTCATGCTTTGTTGGCAGCAAGTGCATTTGCCACACAAAAGTATATCCCATTTTTTTTCCTGGCTTTTTTTCTTTTTTGTCATGAGTACTAACCAATCTTAATCTTAATCTTTCTCCGTACGTGCTTATAAAAAAACACATTTACTTTAAAATACATTTTTTGTGGAGACTTTTTGCCTTTAATTTGTTGGAATACAGACAAGAATCCAAGAAAGGCGTTATATTAGAAAGAAGAGGGGAGCAAACATAGAAAAAAAAATGTCTACAAGAGTCAATATACAAAGCAACATACTTCTAATATCGTCAATATATGTTTGAATTATCCTGCTGGCTGTAAAACCATGACATTTCTTCTTGTTGAGCCAACTGACCGTGAGGAGGTGAAGAGTGAACCGTTGACTCCCCCGAAGGTGGAGAGAGCCACAGAGATGGGCATGATCCACGACATGACTCCCAGCAGCTTCTCACCAAACGTCTGGGATGGAGGAGTGGGAGGATGGAGGTTAGAGGTCGGATGTTGGTTTAGATGCTCACTTCGTCGTGTTTTTAACGTGCAAATGCAATGACACGACAAACATGTCTGGCTTCCACTAAAGGGGAGGCTTTCTGCTATCTGAGGTGTGTGTGACGTGTGACGCTACGAGCTACTCACCACGGCAACGGCGTTAGAGGCGAGCAGCTCCTGGGGACTCATGGCCGTGACGTAGGCGATGTTGGCGAAGACGTACACGAAGGTGACGAGGGGGATGGAGATGAAGATGGCACGAGGGAGGTTCCTGGAGACGAAAGAAAAATGGCAACGGTTATGAGACAGGGAAGCTAAAGAGAAGGAGGTTCGGGGGGGGGGGGGATTTAAGGTAGGAAATTAAAACTTGTACCTTAGGGGAGGTGTATTAATGGATACCGAGGTTATTAAAAACGTGGGATTGTTAAAAAAGACAGAAAATGCAGAGGAAATTAAGAAATAAACCGTTGCATTCTACCAGACATGTTTCTAAGTCAGTGACCAGACACTGGGGGACGATGGTGAGAATTTCTCCCATGCTACGTTATCAAATTTTAGAGAGCTTTAAGAGGAAGGATCAGGGATTAAACTAATCACTGAAATAGCTGCAGGTAGCTTTATATATTCCAATGGCACAAGTATCTCCAGAGACATGAGAGGCAGAATAAAGAGTCTTACACGTAGGGGTCCACCAGCTCCTCCGTGACATAGTTGAGGAAGTTCCAGCCTCCGTAAGCGAAGGAGCCTTGTAGGAACGCTAAGGCTATCAAACCCACGTCGTACTCCTGGAAGGGCTCGAAGGCGTTGGCTGGCTCCAGCCAGTAGTACTCTCCTACAGGTGGGGAAGGAGGCGAAAGGAATGTTTAAGTTGCAGTTGTTAAATAGTCTTTGAATCCTCTTTTTCCATTGAAACTTTTCAGGATTAATCATAATAAATGCTTTTCAGATCTTCAAAGTGCTTCTTTTTCTCCGACCAACAGTCCAAAACCCTAAAGATTCCTCATTTACACAGAAAAGCAGCACATCCTTACATTTAAGAAGCTGTAAGGCATATATGTTTGACATTTTTCACTTGAAAGCTAACCAGAATTATCAAAATACTTCGACTGCCCTACTTGAAACCGCCTCGTTTGCTCGGGGTTTTCCGCGCTCCTTGCGTAAATCTGTGCGACCTGTTCCTGATCATTTCTCGGAGGTTACCTAATGTTGTTTTTGCTGTGAGGGTAAACAAGTTCCTCCGCCACGGCCTGCATCTGAAAACCATTATCCAACGCAATCAGCGTGTGTTAAACAAGTTGTAAAAGGGGCTCCGTGGAGCGACTGCGGTCCCCGTGTTCCCACCGAGAAACCGTCGAATGCATCTAAATAATCTGTGATCTTTAGGAACCTGGATTGTGAAATCCCTTCTGCAGGCATGTTTTCAGAGAGCATTAAAGTATTTCTGCTCTCACATACTGTCCCCCCTCCCCTCATATATGACCTATAGTCCCATCAAATCAGCCACCGGACTCTTCATTTATCTTCAAACGCTCTCACAGAAATCCCCCCCCCCCTCCGTTTTTGTTGTTTCAGGGGCCGACTCTCTGTGGCCCCTGTAATAACTGGCCCTCAGCCATGTTGTGAGAGCACACAGGCGTGCTGACATTAGCTATGTGATGGGCCCCAGTGCCTCGCTGACCCCCGTCAGCATCCGCGGGGAGTCTATACTGTCCCGAGTGACTGAAGATGTCCCCACTGACCCAGGGATAAAGGGATTCCGGGAACACAGATGGCGACGCTTACCCTTGCAGATCTGCACGATGCCCATGATGATGATGAGGGCGAGGGCCAGCAGCTTGCCGGCGGTGAATATGTCCTGCACCCTGGTGGCCCACCTGACGCTGGAGCAGTTCACCCATGTCAGCAGCACTAGAGAAACACAGCAAAACCAACGGGTCAGAGCTTATTTTACTCCTAAAAATCCAGTTTCAACTCTTTATTTAAGCTCTTTAGTGTTTAGACAGTGGAAATATTCAAACCGAGACCATCTCATCAGATGTCTCGTGCATCAGTTTGTACAACTTTCCACTTAAATTCAGTTGAAATATTGAAATCTTTGGTGGTTTCGCGATCTCCACTTGATTTAAAACAGAATCCGAACACTGTTTGGCGGCACATCAGGAGTTTGTGCTGAAACGTTGGGAAATAAGGAGTGATTTTACCAGATAACGGTTTATAGTGTTGACTGTTTTATTGGCCTCATAAAGGAACTGCCATTATGTAATTCGGAGTAGTAGTAGCAGCACTAAGATTATTTCCCAAGAGAAGGAAAAGTTACGACACCACTGATAACCCGGGCCTTGAAGTTTTACTCGATGGAAAGTGAACTGATCGGAGGTCAGCGACTTGGGGGGGAGATTAAAAGCTGCACACTTGAGCGTTTGTGATGTGTCTGTACATCTAACGCGGCAGCGACCTTTGACTCTGTTGCTACATCGTCGCGTTGAACTTCACCCGTTATCTTGTCTTACTACGCCTGCGGTGCTTCTGCGTTCTACGTAAGCACTGCTTCATGTGCACCGTCTGTGAACATAATAATAATCTCATCAGTGCAACTTACAATTTCCCTGTAAAGTTAGGAGCTAGATAAGACGTGACGCTGGATTGATATCACATTATTCCCAGCAATTAGTATTAGATTTGAGAAAAAATTTGAAGGTTCTTGGGACCGTGAATTCAACAGGCGGCCAATTCTTACGTATTGCGCCTTTATCGTTCAAACATATCAACTTTATTGTTTTTTTGTTAATGTACACTCATTGAAGAACCTCCCAACTTCTTTGGAATCGGGGTTGTAATTTCATGTTCTGGTTTGTTGGCCTGATAAGACAAGACACACAGATAATACTTCTAGAAATCACAAGCTGACCGACTTTGACGGTGACGGATAAAGACGGCAGACAAATTTTAGTCAAACATTTGTTAAAAAAAACTATTCGGAAAAAGGCCCCTCAGCTCACTTCGACTCAAGGCTGACCTAACATGGACAAAGATAATGGATTTGATCCGTGCTGCTGGGTACAACAGGCCAGCGGGTTCAGGCCAATAGGGTGCCATTAAATAATCGGCCTGTTTGACTCTGCGGGATTAAGTTCATCACATTAAATAGCTCTGAACTGTGCTGCCGCTGCAGGGGGGGGGAGAACGACAAGGCAGATGCACATGAACATGGGTCTGCGCTGATCCGGACTCGCTGTAGAGGATGTGTGCGTCGGATGCACACACGAGAGGCCCAAAGGTGCACAGAGTTTATGATGTGCCGAGGTTAGTGAGTGGGCGTGTTTGGAGGGAAAAGCTGCTCATTTTACTACAGCAGATAGAATATGGGTTGCGGTGAAGGGGGAGAGCCGCGGAGCCGCCGCTGCTGCGCCATCCACAAAGACAAAACAGGAAATGAGAAACTTTGCACACACAGTTGGCACGACGGACTTATCCTCACGCAGCCCTGACTAAATACATCTTAAACCTCTTAACACAACCACAAGTAAACAAAGTTGTTGTTCGAGGGATGAAATGGTGTTTCACCGCCGGTCCACTCCCCTCCTTTTACCCTCTTGTTGACAGGCAAAAGGCGGCGAGTAAACACCTGAGGACACATTCTCAGAAAAGAACGGAGCTGTGGGGGCCCGCTCAGCTGTCCGTAAGCTGAGTATACAAAAAAAAAAAACGGGTGTGTGGAAACTTGCTGAGTTAACCCGCGAGGCCGCCTGGAAAAAGCGACACGAGTTATGACCTCGCAGTCTGCCATCTGTAGGAAGATGAGACCGAGCCAAGGGAGGACCCCCCCCCCAACCTGCGTGTTTTTTTGAAACTGTACACCTTGGAAAACCTTTAGGAACAGATCCGGTGCCGTCTGGTTTCACTGTCACATAATGTCATCGCGGACTTAGGGTTATATCCTGCACACTATTGTACAATATTCTGGCAGAGGAGAATGTGTAACCAATAAACACATGCTCTCATAAACAACAAGGATGACAAATCAAAGTTAAGGGGGGAAACAGCCCCCCCCGCTTCCCGCTCAACAACAACAACAGAGGAACAAGGACAAAAACATCTAGAAACTCCAACTCCGTCTGTTTTTTGTCGTTGAAAACTGCCCGACAACATCTGTCTGACTGAGGCGGGGGAAAAAAACAAAACAAGTTATGGCTGCTGGCGGTTCTTGTCAGGGCCGAGTTCATTTTTATTTCAAGGCATTCGGGAAAGTGGGACAAGAGAGACAGGTAAATGTAGGTCAATGTGTCTGTAATTAGAAAAAAGAAAGAATGCTGCAGAGCCTTGAGAGAGTGCAGACCTCTGGCAAGGTTGTGCAATCAGTTCTTTTAGTTTGTGTGTGTTGGTTAGCGGAACATCTCAAAGTAAGCAGATTTTTCAATACAAGTGGGAGACGGTTAGGTCACGTACGAAAGGACAAGTCATCCGTTGTTTTTGGTGCAGACTCTAACATGCGGCCGTTTATTAGGAATGGAAGAGATTTTCCATTTTTGTTTCCTACATTTTGTGTTTTATCCTGGAGCTGGAGCTACCAGAGTAGTACGTCACTCATTTCCACCTAGACATATTTTCTGCCTTTCACATTTTTTTGTAAACATGGTAAAAACTACATCCTCGGCTTGTTAGCATTGTCATTGTAAGCATGTTAGCTTGCCGATGCTTGCAGTTAGCTCAAAGCATTTATTCTTAAAGGTGCAATATGTGAGGATTGTAGTTTAAAACATTCGATATGTCAAAGAAGTCTATGAAGGTAGCATAACGGGTTAGCCCAACACCCTGAAAACACTCTCCTTCAGGTGGTCCGAAACTCCTGTGCTATTGTTGCACTGCTGACTGAGCTAAATAACGAGCAACGGCAACAGTTGTTAGCAGTTAGCAGGTACTCTTCTGATATGCTGCCCCCTGTTTTTTGTCCAACTTTCATCCTAACATGACCAAATTTTGTAGCATGAGCCTGAAAAAAGAAGACCTGTAATCGCTTCTCAAACACGTCAGGGCACAGCTCATCTGCAAAGCCGTAGTAACTGCAGCCACATTCGAGTGACACATGAAATTTGTGGAAATGCTTCTGCGACGTCCTGCTGGCAGACCGACACGGCTTCTCTGGCAGAGGTAATTATGTAGTGGCTGTCTCGGTTCACCGGGTACAAATGTGTTGCCTGTTATCGCGCACGCCTTTGGGAACGTGAGCTTTTTCCACATTGTCAAGCCAAACAGGGCAGCCAACTGTGCCCATCTGCCGGTGAACAGCATGTCACAGGACGTCCTCTAGGAAAGAAAAACCCTTTCAGTTCGGTTCCAGGGAGTAGAAATACAGAAATATTGACTGTTGTACGCAAAAAAAAAGGATTTTTCTTTCTCCCTTCTCTAAAAATAATATTGAGTCCCTTCTAAATCTCTCTAAGGTCACAGGAAGTTGCGGTGATTGTGGCATACTTTTGTGAATCTTAAAGCGGGATGTTTACCTGACAGGTCGGATGAAGGTGTTGACAGATTTTGTTTTGCTGCTTCACACACATACAATACACGCACTCTTCTCCGCTGCCCATGCCTGTCTGTCTGTCTAAAGGCTGCCTGCAGTATTTGGCCTGTGCGTGTGAACTTTGCCGAGGGATTCAAATCAACCGCTGTCGTGTCCGCGGCAACGCATTTATCCATTCGGCTTCACGCGTTCGCTGCTCGGTGCTACACTCCTCTAGCCGCATTGCTATCTCTTGTTTTTGTCCTCCTCTTGGATGACCTCTGACTGAGGGTGAAAGAGCAGAGGAGCTTCAGAGGAGAGAGACGGAAAACTGGGACAGAGGGTGACATGCGCTGGATAAATCGAGCTGTTATTCAGCCTTTGCACGACAAAGCCTGCAAGCGTCTTTTCCATTTTGTCCGGAACCTTGCATCTCACACCTGAATGTTCAACAGTCTTGCAACTGTGTCGGCATATGCGCACCCATTCCTTTTGTTGAACCACGATGATTCTCATTTGTTTCTTTCTGTCTTTGAACAGTGGAGTTTTGT
>OMLP01015888.1:0-10237 GCA_900302685.1 Spondyliosoma cantharus
GAGATGTCGAGGACAGATTAGTCCTCTAGTGTGTCAGATGATCACTGTATGTGTGTGTGTGTGTGTGTGTGTGTGTGTGTGTGTGTGTGTGTGTGTGTGTGTGTGAGCAGAATGGCCGTACGCTTGGCTTGCTCTTTTCTCCTCCGAGCGTTTCTCCCAACCTCTGGCCAGCTACAAACTCTCTCTCTCTCTCTGCTGCATCATCAGCCATGTTTCCACGTCGACTCTGGAATAAAGTCAAAACTACTGAAATCTAGTTTTTAAAAATTCAAATCCTGCAACAAAAACAAAAATGCATTTTTAACAGTTGTGTCTCACAAACTGTAAATATTCAGTTTGGTGAGTCAGCAGCTGAGACTCGTTCTTGTGTTTCATCTGGAAAACAGAAGATGGTTAACGACACGACACTCGATGTTCTGATGAAGCTTTGGATCAGAGAGCAGACGGGCCGACAGGTGAGCACGTGGAGGAATCAGGACGTGTTTGTGTTTCTATCTTCGATCGCGGCTTCTCTCGCTCGCTCGCTCTCAGTTGTGTCAGTTTGCATCCATCACAAACTCGACCGTGGAGCAGAGAGAACTCCTCCAGTTTGTCACCAGGTCCAAGTCCTCACGTTAGGAAACTGCTGTTTAAAATCTGCTAATTATCAAAAACCTCCTCCAGTTGAAACTTGTTAAACTGATTCCAGAAAGAACAAGAAGCACGTTTGAGAGGCGGTGGAAGTGAACATGAAGTCAAATTAAAGATGTAAGAGGACGCAGACAAAAGCAAAGTCGCCTTCAGCAGCTCGACATCAGGTCGGATTTCACACTCTGTATGTCGTCTGATCAGTTAAGAGAACTTCACATTGATTAAAACAACACATCTGTCCATTATCCATAACCACCAATCAGGAACAGCAAGGAGACGAAGACAAAGAGGTGAGAAAGTCCCCAGACTCCCTTAGAAAATCATTAAATTCAGTGAGTTGTTGAGTTGGAGACACTTTATAAACTCTGTGAAACTCTGTCTCTGACTCATTCTGCATTATTTGGACCTTCTTGTTAATTCAACAAATGTTCTACATGAACTTCTTTCTGTCTTTGAGTAGAAACATGGAGTCTGATTGGAGGGTTAGTTTTCTCTTTTTGAACTGATGGTGTTTATGTGACGGAGGTTTAATCCAGCTGCAGCGTCGCTTCATTCCAGCTTCAGTTCCTGTTTAAATTCAGATATTAAAAGCATCAGATACGTTTGTCTGTCTGCCCAGCTGATGCTGCGATCACTGACAGGTTCGTGAGTCCCTCTGCAGGTGACTGGAGGTAACAGCTTTTTCCAGTGCTAACACACTGAAATGACGTGCTGCATAACACAAGTATATAAACTGACACAGAGATTAAAACTCTTCTCTAGTCTCCAAAACTTTAAAGACATTTTCTGCTTTACACACATTTTGCAATTCAAAATGTCACTTTTTAAATGCACTGAACACGTTTCTCTGCATAACACACAACAATCTGACATAAAGTCACATGTTTGCCATTCAAAATGTCACTACATGAGCTCATCGCCAAACAACTGTAATTGTTCCCACTTCAATCAGGAAGTAAGCACTAAAAGACCAGGTGAGCACCTTTTTCTTTTTACAACAACAATGGAAGACGTTGCAGAGAGAAGAAGAGGTAGAGCTGGTAGAGGAGGTCTCTCTAATGAGATCAACCTGAGTGGATCATGTCATCAACCATGCTGAGGCTGAGAGGCTGGACAGAGAGCAGTGTTCGCTTTTCATTAACCAGCAGAGTGTCGCTGGTTAGACAAACATCTGGTGATATGAATGAAGTGTGATGAATGAAGTGTGAACCATCTGGTGCAACAGTTTGATTTTCATAATGTTTTATGTAGTTTTGGTTGCAGTGCTTCATTTTGCAGGATGTATGAGGTGCTTTGCAGTTTGGTTTGTGAATTTTGTGAAGTATTTTGATAAAAATCAGCCGAGTTTGCAAAATTGTGTTTTAGCAATTGGAAAAAAGTGTAATAACCTGATGGACAGGTGGAGCAGCAGGTGGAGCAGCAGGTGGAGCAGCAGCAGGTGGAGCAGCAGCGCCCTCATGTGGTCTGAGACGCTCCGGCACAGAGCAGCTCAGATCACTTCTACTAAAGAACTTATTTAATCAAGTGAGACAGTCGATGAGTTCAGAACAAACAGATTTGTGGCTCGGTTCTTCAGTCGACTGGACCTCCTGTGGCGGGTGAGGTAAAGGTCCGAGTCTGAAACTGAGGACAGCACCAATGTTTACACTGAACCACAGACTACATAACAACAGCTCAGTATTGATCCGATGACTCTGACATCATCAGAGCAGCTGAGTCACAAACACACAGAAGAGCTGTAACGTTGCTCTGTTCTGGTTTCTGTCTGAGCTCATTGTGCTGGTGCTGTACCTGCTGAACAGAACTTCACGTGTGAGCGGTGCCGACTCTGGCGTCTGGCTGATTCAGGTGTTCCACATCCTGCGTCTCATTTGTTCTGTGGTTTCAGGTCAAACACAGACAAACCACCAAATCTAACCACAGATCACTTCCTGTGCAACACACACAGCTCTGTTGTGTGTGTGTGACAGCCGACCTCAGTCATCCAGGTGTGTATCCAGGTGTGTATCCAGGTGTGTATCCAGGTGTGTATCCAGGTGTGTATCCAGGTGTGTCCTGCAGCATCTCTGTGCCAACAACAGCTTTGTTTCCTGTCAGCAGGTTTTATGAGCAGCTGCGTGTCTAAATTCACTGGAACAACACAAGAAACTCACTTTTATATATTTGCTCAGATATTCAGTCAATGAACTGTGATTTTGTGGTTCTGTTCATCTCAGGTTCTGTACCAGAGGACTGTGAAGCCCACTGAGGCCACCTGACTGTCATTCTGTGCCGTATCAATAAAACTGATTGGATTTGAACTCGTATCTCTGCGACACAGAAGATGAAGCCTGATTGATGGACGGTCATCAGCACAGTGAGCGAGCATGTGATCCGAAATGTTTGGTTCTGTTGGTTCTGTTGGTTCTGTTGGATCAGCCTGTTGTCGCTCCAGAACACGACAGAGATGAAGTTTCACCTGCAGGCTCTTGTTGTCCTGGTGATGGCTTGAGTTCTGGTCCAGCAGTGAGGCTTGATGGAACTAAAGGGGGCTGTTGGGCCTTGGCGGAGGTTTGCACTCTACTGAGCGTCGGTCTGTAATTCAAACGACTGGTGGAAAAGGCTTTTGTGGTCCGTCACTCGGGTTTAAATAGTTAAAAATAGTGAATACAGAACTACGGTGGCCCAACAGGTCCAAACACAGGAAACACGATGACAACGTGAACCAGAAGGGGCGGGGCTTGTTGTTGAACGCCTGGAGGTCCAGGCCAACCGGAGATCACAGCAGATAAAGTTAATGAATTAATGTATCAACTTTCTGGTTCGTGATGTTTCAGTCCTGTTTAATGTTTTGTGTTCAGGTCAACTGTTAAAATACATAAATAAAAACTTTCTCACAAGTTTTCCTTCGGCGATGTCGAGCGAGATGACCGAGTGCGTCTTCTTCTTCTGCTGTGTGACTTCCTGTCAGCGTGACCGCCACACATGCCCGCTGTGGTTTCTGACTTGTCGTTGAGATTGACCCCCGTGGGCCACCGTACAGAACCTGGGACAACATGCAAGAGGAAGAAGAAATGAATAAAAATGACACATTGGAGCAAAGAGACAACAGATGTTTACATAATCCATCATGTGAAAGATGATGATCAGCTGTCCGTCCGCTGTGTGGATATTTCCACGCTTCTCCTCTCACAAAACTTCTTCTCATTTCCTTTATATTAACTTACACTTTGTTCTCTTGTCATACCTCCGTGATGAGTCTGCAGCTGGAGACGCTCCAACAACCTGAGGGCTGGAAACTGTTCCAGCGGCAGCTTTGAGGTCGTCAGGCTGCGTGTCAGTCATTTAAAAGTAATAAAATCAATGTGACAGTGAAACCTCTCACAACTCGTCCCTCCGGCGATCCCTGAGGTCCCAAAAGCACCGCGTTCATCCAACCAGCATAACAAGATAGAAAATCTAAAGTGTGCTGAAAATCTCATTTACTAGTAACGTTAAGACATAATTATTTATCATCATCAATCGTTTTACACATTTATGTGAAATTAGAGGTAAATCTGTATCGTTCATCTCTCGTATGAACCTGCCGTCGTTCCACTGGTGAGAGAAGTTGGACTGTAGCTGCTGAGTCATTGTTCGTACATGGCACATCAATAAGATCACATCATGGCAGCCATTTTACAAGCTGATAGCAAAAGGAGCTAATTATGGAACGTTAGCTCATCTTAAATCGTGTGTTGCTATCAAACTAAACTCTTTGAAAGATTCGGTGATCTTGATCTTGATGATCAGTTCTGATCATCGTCGGGCCTCAGGAGACTCACGTGCATCAGGAGTCTTGGGTTCCCTGCACCAATATGGCCGCCGCGCTGACGCATTGCTCCAATGAACGAGTAAATATGGTGAACAGAAATCAGACAGCAGTTAGAAACAACACGATCTGTGTTGGCTTCATTACCCCGACAGGAAACTGGTTACAACAGTCTGAGAAGCTAAATGTTAGCAGCCTGAGCTAACTGATGGTGTAATTTACTATTTGTGTCATCGGTGAGAAATGTGTTGTCACAGTAAGAGACAGGAACAGTCTGTGAAGCTGTTAGCTCCAGCATTTAGCATTAGCATCGGTCTTTGTTGTTGTGTGAGCAGCTGCTTTAACCTTTGGCCAGATCGATCGCGTTACGTAGAGTCCTGTAACTCCTGCGCTGTAAACCACACCTGCAAACACTGGGTCCTGTAAAGACCGGGTCCTGTAAAGACCGGGTCCTGTAAAGATCGTGTCCTGTAAAGACCGTGTCCTGTAAAGACCGGGTCCTGTAAAGACCGTGTCCTGTAAAGAGCGTGTCCTGTAAAGACCGGGTCCTGCAAAGACCGGGTCCTGTAAAGACCGGGTCCTGTAAACACCGGGTCCTGTAAAGACCGGGTCCTGTAAACACTGGGTCCTGTAAAGACCAGGTCTTGTTGTGTCCTGTTAACATTGTGCAAACAAAACTATTTGGAAGTTTGAAGCTACACTGCTTCATTTCTTTCCACAGTGAGTTTGCAGGCGTCCAGTTCTCTGGTTACGTGACTGGTTACGTAGAACCGATGCATGCGAGCGAGTCTACTTCAGATAAATCAACACCGCGGCAGCTGAGCTGAAGCGACTCGGGTACGTTTGCAGAAAGACGGGCTGGGCCTGCACAGGTGGATTACTGCAGACTGATACTCAGTGAGTGATGACTTGGCTCTCAGCAACACTGCTGTCATTGTGTCACGACACAGAGAAAGTGGAGCGTTACATTGGCAGCAGAGTGGATCTGAGCTTCAGGGTGTAGAAACTGGTTTGTTCACATTAAAGATCTCAGATTCAGTGACAGTTGCAACTGAGCGTCGCTCGCCAGCAGTTTTACTATTATTCCTCGTTAACCTTCCTGTAGTATGTGAACCGTGGATTGTTTGCAGGGTTTCATCAGGGTGGTGAAGCTCGCTGATGAAAGATGAGACGCGCTGAACAAGGTGTGTGGTTGTTCACAAAGGCTGGAATGAGGAGAGGTGGCTCATAAAGAGGAGAGGAATGAACATGGACCAGGTTCAAATACTTACACTGAACAAACACAAATCTGTGATACGGAGAAAAGATTAAATGAGCCGACTGTGAAAGTGTGCAGAGTTCAGGTGAGGACGGACTCAGAGCCGACCTGACCCCGACCTTCAGAGCAGCTGGTTCTGATTGAGCTCACGGGTCAACACACCTGTTTTATTCTAATCACATGTTTCTCTTATTTCCACGGGTCAAAATCCAAGTTAAACCCGTGAAGATCGGTTCTTGTGTGCACTCTGCATTTACACCCGGGTCGACCCACTCTGCAGTAGAACCGGGGTGAGGTGTTTCTGTAGCTAACTGAAGTTAGCATCACTCTGGTTCCGCTGTAGGATTATTGAACTGGTTTCCAGATCATTACAGAAAATAATCTTATAAATGTTTCTATAACATCTGCAGTTGGTGACAGTGTTATTGTGAAGATCATGTTTGTGACTCACAACTAAAGTAAAGATTCAATATTTAAAACTCTTGATCTTAAGTCTTCTTCCTCTCTGATGATCTGGACCCAAACGTTCACGTCTTTCAGTAGCATGAAAAGAAAAACCATGGTGGTCCACGTCGAGGGAAACCCATAGCATAGTAACAGTTACACTCAGTTTTCACCAACAAGTCGAGACACATGAAGATGCGTCAATGCAGAAATCCCAACATCAGCAGTTTGATTTAAAGGTCTTGTCCTTCTCAGATCTCAGAGCAGAATCCCAGTTAAACCACCTGAGACTCAACTGGGATCAAGAGATTAACATTGAGACACAAGTGGAACTATTACTACCTGTTGGCTGAGGAGGATCCACACACTCCCTGCAGACTCTGGACCTGAGCTGATGGCACTGGTGTCGACAGTTTTTGCTTCAGGGCGTTTTTGGCTCCTGTTTCGTAGATAATGTGTCTCTGGAGACTCTGAGAGGCTCAACAGCAGCCGGACGTGTTGGAACAAGATTTTAAAGGTTAAAAATTGAGCCGTGACGACGTGAGAGTCTCTGTGGGAAGATTAACTTTCCTTTTTTTAAATAGAGGAGAAGCCTTTAGGACAGCAAACCACACAGTGTGATAATGTTTCTTACATCGAACAAAATCTACTTGACACCCACAAAGTTCAGGCGTCAGTTCAGTTACGTCTGCCTTAAACAAATAACAGCCTGAAAACACGAGTCAGTCATGTTGTAATGGATGTTAAGCAGTGCAACCGCCAGATGGCGCCGCTCAGAGTCAAGTTGGTCTTGCACAAACCTCCACGTTTCCTTTCGCCGCCGTCCGACTCATGTTTAGTTCTGGTCCAGTCTCCTCCCAGCTGTCCGTCCACATCCGTCTCTAATGTGGAGCATTAATGAGCCTTCAGACGACGTCGGACACTGTGACACGGTTCACTCTGAACAGCGTGTTCATCCCTACGTTCACCTGAAAGATGTTCGGTCGTGCATGAAGCCAAAAGAACTTCTCTTCTGTAAGAATACTCAGCTCTCGTGTGTTGTGAGGCCGTAGAGACTTGTGAGCTGGCTAGCTTCCTCTTTAGCTTCCGGCTAACTTGAACGTGGAAGACATGAATTCATCGTTCGTCTCTTCTGGACTTTTCCAAATGTTATTGGACTAAATGGATCAAATTCTGACAGTGAAGGTGAAACAAGTCAAGGTGTGACGCTCAGACACATTTACCATCAGTTAGACTTTTTGACTTTGTCTAATCGTTGCAGCGTATCCATAACGCTGCAGCACGCCTCGTTTACAATTGACCCAAATTGTCCTCCGTGACCTCCACTGGCTTCCTGTTGGCCCGCATTCGATTCCAGACGATGGTGCTGGTCTTCAAGGCCTCAACAGAACTGCACCGTCTACCTCCAAACACCGGTCGACCACACGCCCCAGCAGAGCACTTCACTCTTCTACATCAGCGGGCCGGCTGGTACCGCCATCGCTGAGAGCAAACAAAGGTCTCTCAGTGAAGTCACGACTCTTCTCTGTTCTGGAGCCTCAGTGGTGGAACGAACTCCCGACCAACATCAGGACAGCAGAGTCACTCTGCATCTTCAGCAAAAGACTCAAGACTCATTGTTCAGACGTCACCTCGACCCCACAGAGCAGGACTCCCTCCCAAACATAAATAAATGTGTTTATGCTCTTGTATGTTCGTATTGTTGCACTTCAATCACAGCACTTATGTACTTAAACACAGTTATGATCCTCAGATGACGGCTTGACAATTGTTTCTATATTTCGTTTCACTCCATCGACGGTGATGTCGTGACAAATGGACAAAAGCGTCTGTTAAACGTAGATGTAGATGTAAATGATCAGTCACAGGTACTGTTACCTCCATGTTGTCCTCCGTGTTAGGTCAGCTGTGTCAGGGTGGTGTCTGTACCGCGCTGCACCTCCTCAGAACCTGGAGCTCCTCATTTAAGGTTCTGCTGGTCTACTTCCTGCCTCACTGATCACACATTTGTTTAATCTTTTAAATGCAATTCTTAATGTCTTTTAATGTAATGTGCATGCTCCTGTAAGGCACTTTGAGTTGTCTTGTGTCTGAATTGTTCTCTACAAATAAACTAGCCTTGCCTTAATCCTCACGTTACTGACGTGACCCGTCACTGTGAGCTCGGTGCAGCACAGCTGACTCGTCCGTCTCTACAGACCCACTTTAGTTACAGACACGTTCAGAACTTTTCCTGGCCGTCTCCCTGCAGGTCTTCATGTTCTCCTCCAACATTTATTCTTTACATTAATTTAACACAGTTTATTTGTGACGATTCTGTAAACTAGACTTTGTTTCATGACATTCTACAGGCTGTGATTGTCCTGACGCTCGCTGCCGGTTGTCTTACTGTATAATTACCTCCCGCATTCCACAGAAGTTGACATTTACTGTAACCTTCTCTACACGAGTGTCTGATCAACTGAACTTTTAACAGTTTGGTTTCAACATGTCACACTAATTACCATCAAAGGTCGTCTGAGCCTGCAGGATGTGGAGGCCTCACGCCTTGGCTCGGATAAACAAACAGCAGCATTGTCAGGCAGGCTTTAAGGTTACATTTTTCCCTGACCATCCCCGACACACCCAGGACCGGCCTCCAGAACACATACCTGGCTCCCTGCCTCACCTGTTGCCGTGGTATTTGCTGAGTGATTGACGGCTCTGCAGGAGGTTAAATAGGAGGCGAGACCTGTGGCTCGTCACTCTCGTCTCCTCTCTGTGTCGTCTCCAGCCACAGCAGAAGACAGCATCCATCCATCATGACCAACTTCTCGTCTCGCTCTTCCTCCAGGTCAGTGAGGACCTCCATGGGAGGCTCCAGCGGCTCCCTGATCGGCGTCGGAGGGGGTTCACGGATCTCCATGAAGGCTGGCAGTGTGTACGGAGGAGCAGGTGGTTATGGAAGCCGTATCTCCTCTGTATCCATGGGTGGTGGCGGTGGTGGCGGCGGTGGCTACGGTGGCTACGGTGGAGGATACTCAGCCTCCATGAGCTACAGCGTCTCCGGCATGGACAACAACGTCATCGGCAACGAGAAGTTCACCATGCAGAACCTGAACGACCGTCTGGCCACCTACCTGGCCAAGGTCCGGTCCCTGGAGAAGGCCAACGCCGAGCTGGAGCTGAAGATCAGGCAGTTTGTGGAGAGCAAGGTCGGCCCCTCCACCAGGGACTACAGCGCCTTCTTCGTCACCATCGCTGACATCACCGGCAAGGTAGATCCCCTCCTCATCCTCACAGCTGACTCCATCCTCTGGTTCTGGTTCTGATGATGTTCTGTTTGTTCTCTCCAGATTCAGGCCGCCATCAGGCTGAATGGATCCATCCACCTGAGCATCGACAACGCCCGCCTGGCCGCAGACGACTTCCGGACCAAGTGAGTCCAAATAATTTACTGCTGCAGTCGTAACTAAAGTAACTGGCAGTAGTTACTGTAATTAGTATAGTGACTGTAGTTACTGTAGTTAGTATAGTTATGTATAGTTACTGTAGTTAGTATAGTGACTGTAGTTAGTATAGTGACTGTAGTTACTGTAGTTAGTATAGTTACTGTAGTTACTGTAGTTAGTATAGTTACTGTAGTTAGTATAGTTACTGTAGTTACTGTAGTTAGTATAGTTACTGTAGTTACTGTAGTTAGTATAGTTACTGTAGTTACTGTAGTTACTGTAGTTACTGTAGTTAGTATAGTTACTGTAGTTACTGTAGTTAGTATAGTTACTGTAGTTAGTATAGCTACTGTAGTTAGTATAGTTACTGTAGTTACTGTAGTTAGTATAGTTACTGTAGTTAGTATAGCTACTGTAGTTACTGTAGTTAGTATAGTTACTGTAGTTACTGTAGTTAGTATAGTTACTGTATAGCTACTGTAGTTGCTGTAGTTAGTATAGTTACTGTAGTTACTTATTTTACTGTAAAGCACTTTGGTATGCCACTGGCTGTTTAAATGTGCTATATAAATAAAGTTGACATTGACATTGACATTGACTGTAGTTAATGTAGTTAGTGTAGTTACTGTAGTTAGTATAGTTACTGTAGTTACTGTAGTTAGTATAGTTACTGTAGTTAGTATA
>OMLP01015889.1:0-21985 GCA_900302685.1 Spondyliosoma cantharus
AATTTGTCAATAATTATAGAACTCAAGATTTCTGGAAACAATGTTGATGCAACTTTGTCCACTGGGTATCTTCAAATGGCGCCATTTACAGGTTTTAAACCCATAAATGTATGATTGTTAAAACCGTCCTCAGTTCATAACTCTCCCTCTTTGTTATTTATGATGTTGCTTATTTGCAGTTCATTTGCATCTCATTAGGAGTTTTGATTATCCCATGTGGGCCGGTGCAGCACAGAATGACCGCTCACCAAATGAATGATTCATTTTATCCATCCGTTAACCATAGTTGAAGATGTCTGAATGGATGTGTGCATTTGTGTGGTTCTGGTTTTCGGAGAAACCATTATTCACACTGGCAACAGCCATTCAGCATCATTCCAAGGGCTGACAAACCTTTAGGATTGTTACAGCAAAAAAAGAAAGGAAGGGAAAAGAAACAGATGCATCTGGTGGTCATGCGTTACAACACGAAAAAGACTGCAGCGACATATTGAGATGCCTGTGGTGCACGGATGCCACAGTGCGTCTATTTTACAACCATATAAAGACACACTTTGCGTTTCAAAGCGCTGGCAGAGGCGTCGTCTATAAAAGGTTAGGCACGCTCACATAAAAAGACACAAAATCACAGATTGATTTGTCTCGCAAAGACAAATATGGCAATTACAAACAAGGAAAATGCACCGTGGAAAATGAGTAGATCTGCTGTCATAATTTCAAAAATAATGTTCCAAAAACAACACAGTACAAAGCATTGCTGGATAGACTGCCGGAGCCCCAGTGAGTCGGAATCAGCTCTCTCATTGTTTGAACTTGCAAGCATCGGAAAATGTCCCGAGGGTGTTGGAAAGCTCAGTTAGAAAATCTCAGAAGTTTTTGGCATTTTGCATTTTCTTCGCTCCGTCTGCTCTTTTCCACCCACCTGTTGCCACTGACGCACCAAATTTAGATGAAAATCAGGAGGTACCGGTAATAGGGAGTAAATTATCTGCAAGACTGGAACTGTGAAGAAAGGTTTTCCATCTGTGTTATGCTGTTCATGTTAATGTTGTGTCGTCTGCTTCACTTACGAGGTTATTAAACACACCCAGCCGCTTCACACTGCAGGTGTGATTGCCACCTTCGCTCTTAATTTCTCTCACAGTCACACGTCTCAAGCAAGACTGCCGTGTGAAAAATACCTGAGGGCTCAGACATGACGACTGATTGAAGCTGTCGCATGACACGCATGTAACCAAGTCTCATTGAAGGTGCTATATGAAAGAATAAGCCACCTGGTAAATTCGCACCTCCTGGCAAATTCGGGTCTGTTTTGGTCCGCCAATTTGACGCCTAGGAGGTACTCTTATTTACACCTCCATTGCTATGTAAATCCGAGAGTGAGATCTAGAGTGGAGTTTGGTTCAATAGCCTCTCCACTCGACAGACCGCCAGGAGCAGAGGGAGTTTTGACCTTAAAAATTCACACAGATTGAGCTGACCTGCCTTCTAATAATGAATATTGTAAATAGCGTAAAGTAACGTCGGAAATTGAATCATCAAGTCAAGTCAAATTGTGGATTTGGATGAATCCTGACAGCCCTCTTCGTTCTCCATACACACTGAAAATAAAGCCTGTCACTCAGAGCGGGGGAGCTGAGGAGAACTTGGGGTCACCGGCGAATGTAGAAACGCGTCTTCTAATCTCAACCTCCCGCTGAATTCCAATGTCATTCCCTGCTGCCTGTTTCCAGTCGCGTCTCCTCTTTCATGGTGCGGAAACAGATTTCTCTCCCTTTAGTGCGCTGAGAACATGATTTGCATTTTTAAGACATGCTCATTTCATGATATTTCAGGAGGCTGCAGACTGTCAGGAGCCTAGCACAGAGGAAGACTCTCAGCCATGGAAGCTAATTGGGCAGACGGGCAGTCATTCTGTTGGTGGAGTTTAAGAAAGTTGGAGCTGCTTGCCGTGCAGACCAGATAGATAGGTACGTGATGGATAGTGACTTTTCTGCTATTTTCTTGTCTTTTTCATGTGTACCGAAGTTATAGAAGTGATTTTACATGTCGTTAGAGCGTCATACCACTATGACAAAAAACTCTTTTTAAATAGATGTTTGCCACCTTATATTTTTATCATTGTTCTGACTCTTTACATGTAAAAAACTGTGTATACAGAGATAGAATGTATGGATGTGGGACACTTTTTCCTTTGGCACTGGTGTGGTACAGACAGCTGAATTACATTTCCTCTACCCTTTTCACCCCTCCCTCTGCCGCTGCGACCATTATTTGAATTGTCAGATACGATACGACTACATTATTGCTGCAATTGTGTTCCTCGCAAGACAAGCTGCTGCACGGGAGGGTCATTGTCAAGTGATTCAAAGTGGGTGTCCATGCATCATACAGACTTTACGCTCCTGTATCTTATTTGTCAGCAACGGGTATGAGGTAATCTGTACATGTGGTATTTGCTGTCACAGTTTCTCTGCTACAGGCACATTTTGAGTTCTTAACCTTTTTTCTTATCTGCTTCAGTGGTGATTCAAAACACAATTCCCTCTCGATAGCCAAAGCAGTGGCAGGTCAGGAAGTTATGTCTCCACCATGACTGGCGGAGAAGAATTTTAATCTTGTACTTTTCAGGATCTCTCTTTTTTTTATGTCTCTTGGCTCCCGAGGTTCAGATACAGAAGAAACTAAACCAGAGTCCAAACTCCTGATCGAGCTCTGGCCCAGAGAGTCGTGGCATCACTTCAGGGGGGCTGACTGCTGACGGCAGGTTGGCACAACATCACAGAGATGCTTCGGAGAAAGAAAATGTAGTGTTGATTTTCACAACGCTTGCAAACCAGTGTGTTTACAATCATATAATAATGATAATAATAATAGTAATAATGTATCATCCAACATCCAAACTGTGATTTGCAACATGAGATCATTTATTCTCTCATTTTGACTTGTGAGGAACAATTCTTTTGCCGATCATGGCGCTGCCACCGCTTGTGATCAGCGCGTAAGCAGATCACAGATCAAGTCTTTTCTCATCCGACCTGATGAGTTCTTGTTGCCTTAACTTCGATAAAAGCAATTCAGTTCACACATTGTTTTCCCAACATGCTCTCAAGCCTTGATTTTACTCTGCCTTGTAAAATCGCTGTGTTTAATCTCACGGCCGGCCTCGTCTTGCTCCAGGGTATGCTGTGTGTGGTTCAAAACTATCAGCGCCTTTTTTCTTGTTAACAGCTATGGCAGTTTCAGTACTCGAGTCATTACGCGTCGATGTGGATGACATTCAAAGCCCTGCCAGACGGGTGCAATTACTTTTTTAACTGCTGCATTATTGATGGTGATTTATTGTATTTCAGGCGGGCTCGCCCTGGAAGAAACACACAATCCTGCTCGCCGTTGCCGCCGCTTTTCAAAAATCAAGTCACATACGGAAGAAAGAGAGACGGACAGACGAGAGAGAGCGGCGCTAATGAGAATGTCAGAGGCGGCGAAGCAATTTGAGATGTTCGCATTGCCGACCACAATCAGCTGTCATGATTAATGGTCTGGATTTGTTGTTTTTTTTTTTCTCACCTCATCACGCTTCTCCCTTAACGGCTTTCTCATCTCGTCTACAGCTCCAATAAATAAGAGCACCACAGCGTATTAGCTCGTCCAGCCGGTCGACCGAGGCAAAGAGGAGAGAGTCTACAACTCTGCAAAATAAATAAAAACATTTTCTATTCAGTTTTTTTTTCCCCACTCAGCAACACCTGCACCATGCTCTCCTTCACCCGCCCCGCTCATCCCTTGGCCTTCAAATAACACAAATGTACACAAAATGCCTGCAGTGTGTGCACCGAGGTCAATCCCTCTGAAACGTCTCTCAAACTACATGGTCAAAACTTGGTTGACAGTCATGAACACATTTGACTCTTACGAATGCAGCTTTTTCCCGCACTAGCTGATAGTGCTGATTAATAGATGAGAGGGCAGCTCCTCCAGAAAATAAAAAAAACATTTTCCTTCATACTCATTGGGAGTGGATGTAGATTCTCGAAAAATGATAACATTGCCGTAATAAAGGAGAGCAGATATCTCGCCAGTGTGTCTGTGGCGGCATGTTGGTCAGGAATTTTACTGTTGATCGTAGGGGTCGCACCGACATTAATCACCATCAAGAGGCTGACAAGCACAAAACAATGGCATGCTTCACGCCGGATCACCAATTTATCCCGCATTCCTTCCTAAGGATGACAGATGCTGTTCCAGTGTATTTGGGATTATAGTTCTTTAAAAGTCCCAGAATGCAAGAAAAGCCCTGAAGGTGGGACCCCAAGAACATCCCGATTTTGGTTGCATAATCCTCAATAATTTTGAGCTTTCACCTCTTCACTCTCCTCCTTCTCTTCCCTCACTACACCTTGCAGCTGTCTCTTTGTCAGACAGAATAAAAGACCATTGTTGTTGGTTTTTTTTCCACCAAGAGGGATTTTTTTTGCCTCTTTTAAACTGACAATGGATCACATGTTAAAACGGAGCCCGTCTCCCTCAAAGCCCTGCCGAGGAACACAGCCAAGGGAGGGGAGCTGAACCCCAAACTGAATGTTTATTATATTTCAGGATTTATTCAGAAGTGAGCAATGAAGACGTCAGGGGGAATTTGCATGCGTAAGTCAGCGGAAGGTTGAACTCTTCAGCACTGTGTGGGAACAAACAAAATATGACATCTCACTCTGCTTCTCTTTACGAGCGGTGTGTATAAGGTTTGAAGCCATCAGTCATCGGGGCTGCTCTAAGTGATTTTTTCAGGGGGCATGTATAGACAGAGAGAGATAGATAGAGACAGAGGGTGAAAGAAAAAACCATAAAAGACAGCATGATTACCTGCACCTGTCGTCATCTTCTTGTTTGCTTACTCCCCGGACCCACCAGAGGCGAACAATGGAACCATTCAAGCCTCTCCCTGCATTTCTCACCTCGCAGCTGATGATTGAAGTCTCCTCTGATGCCGGGAGCACCAAGATTTATCTCCCACTTCTTCTTCTTCTTCTTCTTCTTCATCTTTCACCACAGTATTTCTTGTCTTTAGGGGGCTTTTGAAACGGACCTGGAGAAGAAAAAAAAGGAATAGATGAACATCAGTCGCTCCTGTGGTGTAAGTGAGAAAAGGAAACGATCTGAGGTTCAGTTTGAAGTTAAAACATAAGGAGGTGATTTCGATACCGTGCCTCCCGAGTTCACCCTGACTCACAGAGAAGTTTCAGGAGGTGATTCATTCGTGACAAGACTTCTGCGTCTGCCGATGCTGCTGCTGCTGGTTATTCGTGGGAAGTTTTTTCAAAGTTGAGTTGTTTGCTTGCATCATTGAACTCCCCGGCTCTCAGCGCATGTAGATACTGCCTAGTCAGTATTTTCCTCCTTGCATAGCGTCGCAACGCTTGAGAGGTGACTGTAAATAGAGAAAATATTAAATATAGTATCCATACAGCCCAACACCCGAGAGGTTTCAATCCACATTCCCCCCCTGTGCTCCTATCCCTCTGAGGATAGCATACGCTTAGTTATTGTTGATATCTGCCAGGTTTTCTATTCTCGTACAGTACACATGCAGTTAACAGGGATAACTGCCGGATTTACAAGCAGGAAGGCTCATTAACTTTTGAAACAACAGGTCCTTGACATCAGACAGCAGTAGACAACAGCAGGCTACTCTAATGACCTGGATACAGCAGCACCACAGATACCAATTTTCCACTGATCAAAAATCTCACTTAAACCTGCTTAGATCAGGCTTTTTTGTGCAATGGGAATGCGTAAACTGCATTTACACCCGGGTCAACTGACCCTGCAGTAGACATGGGTTTTTATCACCTCACCTGGCTTTGATCTAAATATAAGACCCGGGCAACAATGCTAAATTCCAATCGCGGTAATTGATGACGCCTTGTTAACATCTGGTGGTGGAGAGTAGATCAGTTCATTCATATGAAAGCTGCTCAGTGGTGTTTTGAAGCAAAAAAAGCTCGACTTGCCTACTATGAAAATGCCTGGCTCACCAACTGAGCCCCGGGCTAACTTGAAGGGGGATAAAATAATACAATAGTGCAGCTCTTCTAGACTTTCCAAACGTTATTGGACCGAATGGCTCAAATCATGATAGTGAAACAAGTCATTTTGTAGGGGTTGTGACGCTCAAAATGATTTTATCCACCGTTTTCCACCGAGTATTGTTGTTTTCTCGTCTGTTACAACTGATTCTGTCGCATTTGATCAGATAAGAATCATCAGTTGCCTACGGGAATTGGGAATGGGGTCAATAGGCGGTCTTTAGTGGAAAAGCGGTGTTACAGTAGCCTTGCTTCTAATTTTGCCCAGTGGCCACTCCCAGTATTGCAGCCAAAAATACACCTGCGGGCCAAGTAAGCATTTTTCCCAAGCTCCCAGGAAGAGCACCAGGCATTGGAGTCAATTTTACATAGTGGCTAAACCGCATAGCTACAGGGTCATGTGATGCACTGGGGCCTAAATAGACTTTTACCTGTAAGCTTACAACGTGGAAGAGGCGTGCAAAACAGTGGACACATTTTTTCTTAAACCCCTGTGAAATGACGCATTTCCAAAAGATGTTTTACACATCTGGCTGGAACTGCCGGAGTGTAAATTTCCCTAAATCCAGTAGGACAAAGCTGCTCGCATCAGCATATAGTCTGATATAGAAGGCTAGCATCCACAACTGGCTCCCACACAGTCCAGCCCTGAATGAGGCTTTTTATAACATGACCTAATCCCACAAGATAATGTAACTGTAGTTGATGATGTGCTCCTTGACCTTGGAAATAACACAATGTTAGCATTGCTACACTAGAATGTAAGCTATAATCTAGATACGCTAATGTTTGCAGATTGTGTTAGTGCCGAAGCACACCGTTAAGTCCATTCCTTACATCGTCATTGTATTAGAAAGGCAATAAGAAAGACATGTTTCAACCTCTTTGTATAAATTTCAACTTGTTTAAAATGTGATATCTCTCTCTATTTATACCTATACACCATTTAAGCATATCAAGAAATCCAAAGCTCGACAGGCCTGCTGCGCCTCGTAGCAGTCACTAATCGATGATTGCACAACGGCTGTTCAGTTACTTGCATGCTGCACCTGACTTACCTGGTGACTCAGTCGGCTGACGTGCTCTTATATTTCGCTCCCGCTCGTCTTTTTCAAGGCTGCACTGGCTGTCACGCTTTCTTTCTTTTTTTTTTCTGACCTCAGGCGCTGTCGGCCTACAGGGAGCTTCAGCATACTGGCATACCGGCATACTGTTCCTGCATTTGTGCTTGTTAGAGTCGGGTGTGATAGTCTCAGAGGAAATCCATACAGTAAAGGCAGGCAGCACAGAAGGAAGAAACCATTGATATATGACATAATGCACAAGGAAACCGGAGATGCACAAAACAGGTGAATCTGAACAAACGAGACGTGGAAAGAGACAGATTTTAATTGTGCGTTTCGGTTCACAAACAGCCCGCTGTGTCTGAGTTTGAGAGACATGGAGTTTCAGAGCATACAAATGTGTTCTGCTTTTCCTGCGTCTTTCACCCTCTCCTTTCTCAGGGGTTTTTTCCAAGATTTTAAAGGGCCACGTTTCATGTCATCAGGCTCTCGCAGATACTACCTACACACTGAATGACGTTCAACAAGAACTCGATACAGAGAACAGAGTGGATTTGAGACGTTGGAATGGAAAAGACACTGAGAATTTTAAGTGTCAGAGTGATAGCAGGTCACACATTGACACACATCCTGATTATCTGCTGCTCCCACTACCCTGGAAACATGGACTATCTCTTTGTATCTGTCTGTCTGTCACCTACAATATGTGTTTAAATAACCACTGAAACTCCATGTCGCCTTACTGTAATTGGGTCCAACACGGGCCGGGACAGCTTAGGAAGTCACGCAGATGGTTTCTCCCCGACCTAATGATGCATTTCTGATTCCTCATAATTGGCTTTTGGAGATATGCCGCTCGGTAGAGGGGGGCTTAACCCGAGTCAGCCATACACCTCTGAACCCTGCACCTCCCCAGATGGAGTCACTGAAAAGGACTTTTAGCTTATAAAGTTCCCCTTGTTTCTTTAGGCTTTGTGCCCCAATAAGAAAGACTCGCCTATCGCTATAACTTCAGAGAAAGTCAGAGAGTGACGAAGGAAGTTGGTGAACGAGAAAAAACGTAAAGCATTGTCTCGTCTGCAAACATTTCTGCCAGAGTGACGTCAGACATACAATGGTGGTCATGCAATGTTGACAGCAACTCAAATGATCCCACGCCACTAACAACTTCTGGCAGAAATGAAATACTTAATGCTTTTAAGTGATCTCCGTCTAAGCAACTTCCAAAGTAAATGCAAGATTTTCTGTTTAAAACATTAAAAATCAATAAAAAATTATTAGCAGAATGTGAAGAAAAACTCTCACATCTATTCAGAAATGTGTAGCTGGAGACAGCACCTGGTTAGCTTAGCTGCGACGTCAACCAAAGGTCAACATCTCTGCGACGTCTTCACAATTACTCCAATCCCCAAACTTCCCCAAACTCCATCTTTCTTATGTAAAGAGGAGGAGTTGGCAGTTGGATTTTGTTACCGGCAGACATAGCCAGGCCATTCTTTTTCCAGTTTTTGTGATAAAGTTATCAATCTGCTGTCTATCCCAAGCTTATTACCCAAAACGTATTCATTAAATCAAGACTGGAGCATCGACTTTTTAAAAAGTGCAGTGGGATACTCCTATTGTTATTCTCTTACCAGAATGTTTTACATGAGAGAGAAGTAAGCCAGCATCTACCTGCTAATGCAACACTGAACCTTTGAGTGTGATAACTAATTCCACCTACGAGGGCAATGAGTTCCCTGGTTTTCTCTCTCCTGCCCTTTGCCTCTCTCCCTCTCTCTCTTTCTTTCTTGGTAGGCTGAGAGAAAACTCCTGAGAAATGAGGGAAGTGTGGTGGTGGGGGGGGGCAGGGGCCAGAGGTTTCTGTAAAAGAAGTGATTTATTCCCAGGCATTTCCAGGGGAACATCATGAATAAATTCAGAGTTAGGTAAGTATTCACACATGGATCTCTGATTATTTCATCTTGTCCCCGCGGAGAAAGAGAGGAGGGGTGTCACTGTTCGCAGTGTGTGCATGTTTTATTCCTGGAGCTTCTTAGAAAGATATTCAGTTCGTACTTTACAGTATGTATGACACAAAATTGCAATTGTATATTGATCATTAACGTTTTATTTTTGATTATTCTGATAAGCTTAATGCAAGGAAGTTGGCATCGTAGTGCACCGATGTTCCAAAACTGTTCAACGTTGCGATCAGAGGGGTGAGATAGAGGAATTCAAGATTTTAGCTGTGTATATAATTCAAGAGTGCAAACTTACAAAGTTCAATGAATCGCTTCAAATGCTCAGCTCTGCCACAGTGAAATAGCAAGTGGCTCAATCACCAGATAGAGAGGTAATAGTGAAAGAAGTGAAAAGATAAACGTACTTACTTCCCTAAAGGATATTACAGTTTCTGGGGAATCATGTCGCAATCCAATCTGAATAACCAGAACCATAGTTATTTACGTTTCAATTTTCAGTTGTGACAATGTCGTGGTTGAGGTCTGGTTAGGTATAGGCACAAAAACAACTTGGATAGAGTTAGGAAAATATCATGTTTGGGGTTGAGATACCTGCTTCTTTTCAGAAAAACCTCTGCTAAATGTCCCTAAGTGGTCAGTCTGGTTGGTTTATGAATTAATGTCTATAGTCAGCTTATTAATAAACTGGGAGAGTGAGAGTAAGACATTGTATTGTGAAATAATGAGCATTAAGATGGTCTTCCTCATTGAGCTTAAACTGAGCTGAAATGTAGACTGTTATCCCAGCTTATCAAATTAATTAAAAGTGTTGTCCTGTTACATTAAAACTTTTTGCATTATTTCATCTTTAAAAAAACAACAGCTTCCATCTGTTCACTGGAAGGTTCAGTTCATAAAAAGACAAGAGGTCCGGCATTTAGCGTCAAAATAATGGATCAAACGCCTCAAATGATTCAAGAGGACAAACGCAGATTTTCATTCAAATTGTATTTCCTAAGAGAGATGTTTCAAGCAAAAACACGGCCAACAGATGTCGGCAGTAGATGGACTTTTTAACACATGGCCATCAACCTTTACAGCCTGTGAAGTGGACAGATGATGCATTCACACTGAACAGAACTTTACTTCACTAACTCAAATCAAAATAAATTCAAGCTGTTCAAGGACTGGACAATAAAAAAAGGGTTGCCTGGGGTCATGGTAATAACATAAAACTGTTTTTCTCTACAACTTTTGAGAGCACACAAGCTCGAATAATGAGGTTGATTCAATAGAGGCGCTCTGATGTTCCTGAGGAAAAGTCTTCCTGCTGCAGCTGTCAGCGGGAGCGCTAAATATTAATAAGAAATGATCTCTTCTTCTCTTCTGTGAGGATAATGCAGCTTTATTCTCAGCTTTGAGATTCACTGGCAGCACAGTTGCCCTGAACCGTCTTTAACCCTTTTAAGGTTCATTGTACGGTGGCCTTGAGAGTTCAAAACACTAGTATGTTTGTTGTATTATAGTTTCAACATTCTGAATGCGTTATTCTGATACTATAAGTGGGATACAATCGCATTTCCTACTAAGCCTTCATTTTTTTTTTTGTTTTCGCAGCACATTTCTTCATTTTCAGCACAGATCATTATTAGCACATGAAGCATGTTTTATCTTTTTGCATGTGTTTCAGTTTTACTTGCAGTGTGTTCAGCTCTCAGGTTGTGTCGAGGATATGCTCTGGTTAATTTGAGCAAAAATGAAAATGAAAAAATACGATACAGCTGCACTGGTTGGCAAAAGAAATTTGAATGTATTTAAGTTTCATCGTGTCGTCTGATAAACCTGGATCTGCACAGATAAAGGGTCCAGAGAACATCTTTGTTCTCAGAAAATCCACTGAACATTTTCTGTTGATGATAAAAGTGAAAAATCAGTTTTTCCACCAGAGAGAAGGCAACTGTTTCATTGATGTGGGGAGGTAATTGGCTTCCTGAATAAATAACCTACTTGGCATAATATATAAGCTCTAAAATCAATGATTTGTTTCCCCAAATATCCGGTCGTAGCTACGCTCACTGCCCTCCATAAATACGGTGCACACTGGTTTAAAGAGGGGTGGTCCGCAGTGCAGCATCCCTGAGGCTGTTTAGGGTTCGTTGTCTTGCTTCAGAGCATTTTAGCTGTGATGGTGTTCACTGCAGATGAAATACCACCCACAGAGTAGACCTGGCTGCCAGCGTCAGAATTTGTCGGTTTTCAGTACTTTTGGAAAACACTGTTGAATACAAAGTAAAAAATTATCATTAAAAACAGAATTTTTGAGAAGGAGCATCTTTAACAAAGAACCGGGTGCGCAAAGGCCATTCTGTGGTAAACAAATCATTTTACTGTTTGTTAAGTATAAATTAAAGTTTAACAACTTTTAAATGTACCATTTATTAATGATGGTTATAATGAAGTGTTGCCAAAAAAATCATTTATTATCCATGTTCCAACATTTAAACCTGCATTGAATGGTTCCTTGTTTGGTTGGTTTGTCAGCAGGAAACTGTTGGGCCTTGGCAGAGGTATGCACTCTACTGAGTGCCATCATAGTTTGAAAATGCATCAAAACCTACTTTCTTGTTCTATTTCATAGCTGGACAGCAGCAGTATGATGCATAAACATGCATTCTAGGTGAGAGCGGAGAGAATAGTTCATTAAAGGACAGCCTGCGGTGTTCTTTGTGTTAAAAACAAGGACAAAGGTTTCAGTCCGGAGCGGACCCACCTCAGGTCCATGTAAATGCCCACGCTGTCCTGGCTTTAACAGGAAATGATCAAAAGAGGAGTTTTACCATAGGGGTTTGCTTCAAAGGGAGATTACACCCTATGTGAAATGATACAAGGCTACACAACTTTTCTCTGAAAGTTTAATCATTAAAAAGAAGTAAAAGTGAAAAAAGAGCACAATAAAAATAAAAGAAAAGCAGTGGGGAAAAAAGGGGCACAGACTACAAAACAGAACTGAACTAAGGGGGATGGTTGTAGGTCTTGAAGTTGCGAGAAAAGCCCTGTGCTTATTGGAGAATTGATTAATGGCGCTATGGTGAGAACATGGATAAAGCAGGTCCCCTGCGACTGCACTGGCGATAGAGACACTTCTTGTTTGCTCATACAACCATCAGCGACTGTCAAATAGAGGCTTGAATATGACTGGGGACGACTCCACACGCCGTGTTAGAGGAGAGAAAATCAATACCAAATGCACAACTCGCTGAGTTTCATCACTGCTTATCATGATCAATTTACGGCTCCCGGGAGCGCTCCCCTGTTCTGCCTTATCTGTTCTTATGGATATCACGTTCCCACTTGATATAAATGAGGAACAACTACACTGTAAAAACACACTTAAACCTAGTTGTTTCGAAGCTTGCATATGTGGGAGTGCAGCATCTCGCTCCAAGTACAAGGATCCACTGCTGCTCTTAATCGCACCGGTTTGAAAGCCTCATTAGAGATGTTCATCACTGTGTGGGTTTTCTGTATGCAAACGTCTCTCTCTGCCTCTGTATGTGTCATCTACGATTCCCTGACAAGCTCTGCCCGGCGCACAGAAATAAAACTCAGTTTGCAGCTCGAAAAAAGGTTAAATTCTCCTCATTAAACTGCGAAAAGCCCTGAAAAAGCTCTCGCTGCTTTATTTGGTTTGTTAATTAAATGGGGTATCTATTCCTCCGGTGCCTCGGCATCTGCTCTAATTAAAACCCTGCACAGGTTTTGAATGCATATACGTTTTTGCTTTGGGGGTTATTTTTAACACCTCACGGTGAAGCAGCAGTTCTTCAGTGATTTCACATATTTCTGCAGGAAACAGGGAAGTGAAGTTGTGACGTCATGTCTGCCTCCTGTAACCCTAAACCCACCCTGACCCTGAGGAGTGGAGCTCGATGTGGGGCAACTTCAATGACTCTTGATTAAAGGGTTGACTGGAGACGAAGAGAGAGAAGAAGAGAGTGCTTTTAATGTTGACAGCTTACAGATGATTGACCAGAGGACAACCTGGCAGGCTGTGATTGGTTGAGGAGCAGAATGGGGCTGGAGGAGGTTAGGGAAAGCTGTAGACTGTGCTTGCGACACTGGCCCGGTCCCCACGTACGCCGGATCTCGTGGCCATTCGCGTAAACCAGGCATGTGCTTTGCCGATTGATAATCTGCAGCCAGGAGCCTTCACGCACTTGGAATGTAATGCAGATTACATGATTCAAATGGTGTTCAGATTTCTAGCAACCGAGCTTCATTCAACCCCAGCGTTCAAAAGTATCTAACTCTTGATAATCCAGCCAGTGGACACAGATATGAGCTGCTCGAGCAGAAAACAGATGGCAGGAAGTTACGAGGAAGATCATTATATTTTCTGCGGCCTTTGATGACCTCAGTGAGGAGGAAGTGTTTAAAAAGAGGCGGCGGAAGGGATTGTCTGCTCTCCAGCATGCACGCTCAGGGGGATTCTCGACTAGTTGACAGATTTCTTTAGAACAATTCCATTTCTTTGCTCACAGCATTCTATTCCCACATGTGTGTGTGTGTGTGTTTTTGCATGTATGTTGAGTAGCTGCGAAGTGAGGAGCACAGGAATGCATATCTGCGCTTGTTGTTTGTCTCATAAAGCTCTCAGGACTGTTTATGCGGCCCACACACGAATGCGAATCAACTGTATTTCTGACTTTCCTCGCCTTGGTGGTGTCTCTGTGAGGACATGACGTTCTGTGTCTGTCTCATTACAGGTGATTTCACACCAGCAAAACAGCCGCTTCAAAAGCTGCGACAACAGAAAAACTAATTTCTAATTTTACAGTTCACATGACAGGGTTCAGATTGATTCATTAGAGATGAAATTTGCTCTGGACGAGCTCCATCAGTTGGGGTGGTTCACTTCGTGTGTGTGTGTGTGTGTGTGTGCGTGCGTGTGTGCGCTCGGTAGGTAGGTGCATCTGAAGCATTAATGGCTTACGTGCTGTGCTGCTGAGAGGTCTGCTGTGCACCATGATAGACGCACGCTGAAGTACTCGTTTAAATGCCAGTTTTAAAGCCCCGCTCATGGCGATATAGGCCGAAAAAGGCGGCAGGAAAACCTTCCAGATGCCTCTGGCGGAAGCATTAACTCCATTTGTTTCACACAGCGCCAAAGTCAATGCCTTCTCTTCTGAAATCCGGTCATTTAAGGTTTTACTGCATATAGAGGGATATTTATTTGAGGGAGCCGATTGAATGTGTAAGTTCTATTACATATCAGATCTAATAACTCGCCTCTGTGATCACAGCTATACGCCGAACCCTGTAAATGCCCGATGCAAGAGTCGATACGCAGCAACTGTTTATTGTTCCACAGGGACCCACATTGAAAATATCTCCTGTCTGTCAGCTTTGATAATCCTGCGCAGTAACTGCTCTTCACCCTCCTGCGCAAAGTCAGGGTGCATAATCAATGGAGCTACAGTCTCTCCTCTCGAAGCTTTCGATAAAATAAAAAGAGTTGCTAAGAGTTTTGTCGTCTTTGGCTGAACCTTCTGGGTCACTCGTCGGCCATTTGTGTCCTTTTCCTTCCAAGTTTCTTTGGCACACATATCTATGTAACTGCTTTTGCATTCCCTTCCTTCTAAATACAGAAGGTTAAAGCTGCCCACGAGGCTGATATATGATATAGCTGATGATTAGCATGCCATCGGGCTTGCGTTTGCTACCTGTAGCTCAGGAGGTAGAGCAGGTCATCTAGTAATCACAAGGTCGCTGGTTCAAATCCCAGCTCCTCCTAGCTGCATGTCGAAGTGTCCTTGGGCAAGATACTGAACCCCAAACTGCTCCTGATGTGCTGGTCGGCACCTTGCATGGCAGCCACCGCCATCAGTGTATGAATGTATGTAGGAATTACTGTGAGACACTTTGGACAACAGCGTCTGCTAAATGTTTATGTTACCTGGCACTGAACACAAACTAATGAGAATGTCATTAGTTTGGCAGGTCATAAATCCAAGTAATGGGCAAAATTTGACCTGATTAAAACCTAACGAGAAGAAGCTCTTTATCTTTTAATACATTTCTCAAAGCCAACCTTTGAGACTTAAAATAAATGTGGTCCCATTGCAGGATGATATCAGCAGAGACTTGAAAACTTTAACTGCTCAAAGAGGGATCAGCTCCTCTGCAACACCCGCGTACAGACCGAAAAAGTTTTCCTTCAGGAATGAATAAGATATGTTATCCAAGCTGTGCCCCCTGACATGCTCCTCTTTGCTAATCTGATTTTAAAGCTATCTTTGGTTCAATAATGACTCAACAGCATAAGCTTAAGACAGAGTCAGTAGAAATTAGACATTGCTGAAACATCAAATAAAAGCTTTAAAAAACTAATCAGCTCATGCTGCCGTGTAGGAAAGCCTTTTTTGTCGTCCTCATTACTCACACGCTGTGTGTTCTGAATGCACACTGTGGTAAAACATCCACTGCTTCCAATGACTGTGGGATAATCCGCCAGGTGTGTCACTCCCCCCGTGCAGGCCTAACAGATGTCAGTGCGGCTGTTTTGAAAAGAAGTGAGGTTTTTTTAAATTTTTTTAATTCATCTGGCTACAGGGATTTTTACCACCGGAATGCCCCTTACCTTTGAGGGCCATATATGACCAATCACACAAATGAAGAGTAACATCGGTAGGAATCGGTGCTAATGTTAGCAAGTAGGCTAAGTAGCTTGCACGTTCTGAGTGGATTTAGTGGCCCATCAAACCGAGACACGCCACTAGGAAGGTGTCACTAGCAAAAACATAGTCTTTCTATTGTATGGCCTGCCTGGTGTCACTACTCTCTTGCCAACCTGACTGCAGGAATAAAAGTACAATTCTGCAAAATAGCAGATAAGTCACAGCCTCACGTTTTCTTTGTGTCGCAACTTTATGTGCGTTTTGGTTCAGTTGCCAATTTTCATCTTGTCACAAAGCTGTGCCTATGCTCTGGTTAGGTTTGGCCACAAACAGCATTGGGTTATGCTGAAACGTGACTCGAACCAGGTCACTTGCTTTGCAGCCGTGACCGGGCTGCTCTTGCAACATGCATCACGGTTTTCAAGTTGTCCTTGGAAGTTGAATTATTTTCAACTTTTCAGTGCAAGGTGCAGAGCGGCATCGCTTTATACATTAATTACATTGGATTGCCTGGTTACACGTTTTGGTTTATATACCCTACAAAGTAAATGGAATTCAAATTTCAGCTCAACCTTGAATCTTATCCATGTACAGGACTCCATGTCATGGTTCTCACGCACAGGCGAGCATTCCCTGAAACTGAACACCAAACACTGGTCAATCAGGAGGCGAAAGAGGAGCAGGAGGAGGATCACTATAATTGTTGGAGCCCATAATAGGCCTGGCCTGCAGGAGCCATCTCATACAATCATGGTCTTTTCAGTCCGTTTCACATGCTGTGATGAAAGAGTGATGTACTGCAGGCAGCAGCATCCAAAAATCTCATTTTTAGAGCCGTCACAGTGATTTCTCCATCTGTTTACTGGAGACACAACATCCCTCTTTAACCAGGTAGACAGGCGTCAGATTGGCCTGAGGCCTGATAATTGGTGGGCTTTGCTTTTAAGGAAGGCGTGTGTGTTCATAAAATATATTTCCAGGACAGAGGAAAGAGGCAAACATAGAAAGCATGGGATGTCTTGCCAGCTTTTGGGAACACAAGAGATTCTCCATACACCATATGCTTTAATCAGAAAGATAACCAACGTGTCGCCTCAATTGGATTCACTCAAAATTTGAAACACCATACGACACGATCACAATGTCCCCACACAGGCGCAACTATTCACTTTTAGATATCACAAGATGCTGGGAGGAAGTGCCGAGGCAGATGCGAGGAGACGTTTTTGAAGGATGTCCCTTGGGCATTCATAGCAGACTCCATGTTCAGCAAATAAACAGAGGCTACATGCTGGTGGGTCTGAAGCTGTCATGTTCTGGTATATTAAAACAAATCCTCACCACACATGTTTTATCAACGACCGAAGGATGTAAAGAACGTCTTTTCCTGCTGCAGAGTAGGCAGATCCTTTAATATGCCTGAAATATAAAAGCACACAGCAGAACAACTGAGGTATGATTACACTGATACATTAATCTGAAGCTCGATAACGTTCCTCAGAGGCTTTTACAGAGCAATTTATTCTGTCAGTCATCTCCTGCCACCTCCCTTTGACCCACTAAATGGCAAAAGTGATACTCTTATCTAGGTTGGGGATTCAAAAATTAAACAATAACGGCAGTAAAAAAGAGGCAACGACTCGGTTTGCAATAACCTCAGAGTCTGTCCTACTTCAAGTGAAGGTGGTAACAGAAAACTGAGCAAAATGGCACTGAGGGCATTCACTCCCAGGGGACTGAGATGCCTCGCTATAGAAGTTCTGCTGAATTACTGATTATCTCAAGTGTAGATTATGATTAAATCCAAAAAAGAATTAGTTTGATTCAAATGTATTTTCAAAGAAATATCTTATTGTATTTTTAGCTAAACACAGCTTACACTTGATTAGGATTGTGTTGTGCAATTATTATTTTTTTTAATCATATTCCATTTGATTCATTCCAAATCCTCAAAGACTAAATAAGATTAAGACATGAATCCTGTTGGACTATCTAGACCAGTTCTAAGGACTGGGGTTCACCTGTCATACTTAAAGTATTTAAAAGGATCACACTTTTAAGTCAGTAGAAAGGAAGGAAGGCGTCTTAGCTTCAGCTATACGTATATCACTATCTTTAATACAACTCTTTGGTCATTAAACACTGAAACATTTGAGTTAATTATCCATTTTATCAGCAGAGTGCTGAAGTCAAGGACAACACTGCTCTCTGCTGATAGAAAGGTTGAACTGCAGTAGTTCAGCCCTGCCTGATTGTTAAAACTGTCAACATCTACTGCAATTAATGAACTTGTGACAGAAGGTAATTAGTGTCACTATACTGTCATTGTTATCTTACATATTCCATTGTGTGTCTTGTATACTGCATTTGCCTTATTACGATCATAGGAAGCAAAATTATGATCTTCAGATGCAGATGGTTTAAAAACAATGGAAAACTGACCTAGGAAATATTGAGAAGTATTAACCTTCTCAGTTGGTCCTTTAGTCCATACACATTTTTTCATGCTTTTTCTCCTTCCACACTTCATGTTTCAGTGAGGCTTCTGAGAGAAATGCTCAGGTGTATATAATACAAATCATGTGAGACGAGAGCAGAAATACAAGTTCACATTTGTCCCATTATGGCTGTAGTAAAGTTCTTTTCATAACTCAGTTGAATCAAAGTGTTACACTTAAATATAACTTCACAGTGTGAAGTAACATTTGAATTGCAGTGTCCCTATGCCTTAGTCCAATTCATATATTCATCTCAACTACCAGCATTCATACCACTGATCTTCATTTCAACCCAAGGGCTATTTTCAGACACGAGAAAGAAAAGTCAAACACTTTCTATAAACATTTATTTATCTTTATTAGCCAGTTAACCAGCTCAGACAAGGACTCCATATTGTTTCAGAACGTCTGTGTACTTTGAAATCTTGGCCTCAACGTTCTTTTCTGCCACCTTGGTCAGCTTGTTCACTGTCTTTTTCTTGGTGTAGCGGAGCTTGGCCTTCTCCTTTCTCTTCTCCTCCAGGGTGGCTGTGATGGCCTGGTACTTCCAGCCGACCTCGTGTGCCAGACGCCCAAGAAGTGCGAACTTAAGAGGAAAGAAAACGAAGGTCAGTACGTTTCATGGTGCAGCAATGATTAACTGAATCCTCTGCCAAATATTTTTATACCACTGGCAAAAATAGAATTTACTTAATTTACTAAACCGGTTATGTCTTAAACTTAGAGAATGTTTTCAGACTAAAAAAACACTTTAAATGTGTTCCAGCTTAACAGTATTAAAACAATTTCCAACTTGGGGCACAACTTGTCTGACTCAACTCAGCAATCAGATCCGAAAAGTTTGTCTCATCAATGGATGATCAGTTTCGGGATAAAGAGTTCATCACCGTCAAGTACGAACAGTTGTGGCAGGTAAACTACAAATATTTTGTTTGGGTTATGTCTGCTCAACTTAAAGCCAGGCATGCAAATTTTGGTCAGCTCTCATTCGAATATCAGGGGCTCACCTTGCGAGTGGGCTTCAGACGCACAATCTTAAGAGCAGCTGGGACAACCATGCGCTTCCTCTGTAGAATAAAGACCAAAATCAGATACAGACGCAAACAGTACATCTTAACATCGATAGGACAGCATGTCTCAGATATTTATTCATTTTCAAAGTTTTAACTCAAACAAGGTAGTAAGGGTAATTGATGACATCACAGACAGCAGAGTTGAAGCCACATGAAGGGGCCAAACAACGAATACGTGACCCTTGGTCGTTTGTGGCGTTCATCACCTTGTCATAGGGTGGGGGGATACCGTCGAACACCTTCAGCCTATCCAGAGCAGCCTGTCCCCTCTTGGTTTTGTGGGGCAGCATGCCTGTTCAGAAGCAAGAAAATGTAAGTTGTATACATTTTAAATAGCAACTACTGTAGCTGTATCAAATGCTTATTTGTCTAAGCACAAACGTTCATCCCCACTAAACTCAGCAATCAGATCCGAAAAGTTTGTCTCATCAATGGATGATCAGTTTCGGGATAAAGAGTTCATCACCGTCAAGCAAGGGAAAACGTGTGCCAGGTCAAATTAACACAATCACACTATGATTTGTCAACTGAAATAAAACTTGCAGATGTGTCATACTATTGAGACTGTCATTCCTACACTGACCAATATTAGGGTCATATGATTAGGACCATCAAGGACACAAATAAGGCATCAACATTTAAAAGCACTTTTCATGGCACTGGCATGTTCAACAAGATGCCTACAAATAAAGAGCCTATTTACTCTACTTTCTAGTCTACTACTATTCTTGCTACACTCTGTAAGAATCATTCCTTAGCAGTGAAAGAAAATTTCATGTTGTGTTGAAGAAAGTTTCCATGTGCCACATTCTCACCCCTGACAGTCCTCCAGAAGATCCTGCTGGGAGCCCTGAAGTGGTAGGGTCCACGGGAAGGGTTGGTGTTCATCCTCTTACGCAGGAAAGCCAGGTACTTCACTGAAGACATAATGGAGACAAATTACAACTACTTCAAGCCACAAAGCAGTGGTAACAATTTCCTTTATATGTAATGCTGTTGTCTCAGATGGTAGTGCATGTAAGCTCTTATCATGGTCATTGAAACTCGAACTTGATAGTGGTTAAACATCACTGACAAGCATATAAATACATTTATCAAAGAGTTTAATTGGGCATATAACCTTACTTACGCTTGTTGCGGTAGAAGTTGCCGGAGATGTTGATGCCTTCGCATCTTACCACCACCACTTTGTGTCCTAAGCAGGAAAAAGGCAGCTTTTAACATTTAGGCGTCACAAAAATCACTTCAAGTAAATGATCATCTCAGTCTTGTCTCAGATGGTAGTGCATGTGAGCTTTCTCATGGTCGTTAAACTCAAATTAAATGTAATTGCTCATCACTGACAGACCGGATATACAGCAACGTATTAATGTGCCAAAAATGTTGCGTTCATAAGAGGTTGAACCAACATTTATATATTAAACTTTAAATCTTTGTCCAAAACTTACCCAGCAAAACCTGTTTAGCTACAAGGGCAGCGAGCCGGCCCAGTAGATGGCCCCTGCCATCAAGCAGCAGAACCTGCAGGATTAAAAGAAAATCAAATGCGTTACTAACTAGGAAAAGTCTGAGCTTTAGCTTAACAACCTGCATGTTACATCAACCACTTCAAACAGATTGCTTCACATAATAGTTAATACCGGACTACTGCTAGTCACATTTCATTGAAACTATAATTACTCCTCAGCGACAAAAAGAACTGCATATTTAAGACACTTAACTCCAAACAAACGTGTATTGGGAACACTAATGAACAATTTCCTCCATAAACTGATACCTGGCACATGGACGCTAGTAAAATGCCACACAAGACTTGTTAGCTTAGCATCGACGTCAAAAACACGCTAACACGCCACCTGTAATTAAATTGTTATTTTTAGGTTTCTATAGAAGTATAATATGTGAAATTAGTGGCATTATCTTAATTGTCGTAAGTTTCCCTGTGCGTTGTCCAGACTTACACATTAAGAAAGTGGTTAGTTAGCATGCTAACAGCGTTGACTTGCAAGGGAAGCAGCCATGATGAAGGCATGTCCACTCAGCGACAGTTGGCTGCTTCAAACATGCTTTAAAATCAAGTCTAAAAAAGACACCAGACTAACAACGACTACACCAAAGTGTCACACAGTTCTCGCCCTAAATTTTACTGCACAAAACAACATTCAACCTCCGTTTAATGGCATAAAAAAGACAGTATAACGCCGCAGCAGTTTCCCACCTTATTGAACCGGTCCGCCATGATGTGCGAAAAGAAAGACGCACGGGGCTGCTCGTGGTAAAAGGCAGGGGCAGGCGGAAGTGACGACACTTTTAGTTCTTACTCGTGGGAAGTGCAAATGCTCCATCGCCGCAGTCTGTATGGAGGGAGAAGTTTTGTTTACTTGTGATCAATGTCATACCATTTTTATATTCATGTAAGCTAAAGCTACCTTGATCTATATTTGAAAATGTATGTTGTCAATTTTTCTTCTCCGTAAATTATATTGTCACATTTATTAAATAATCTGTAGTTTCTAAAGTAATGTAACTAAAACTCTAAGTTATGTTACTGCATAACACCCATAACTAAAAATCTGTATTTATGTTGGTTCATGTATTCAGAGATGATGCACGTTGCAATTGGGATTCTCTCTATTTTATTTTG